>JASANA010002687.1:0-110235 GCA_030248095.1 Ptycholaimellus sp. GST1_10
TAGGGAAAGAGATGAAAGTAAACGTGGGGGAATGCCGGTGAACTTGGACTTGCGTGGCGGCGGAGGGAGGCAGGGAGTTGAGCTGAGCAAGTCCTGAGCGATCCCCAAATCTGGCAAAAGGTTGACGAGCGGGATCTCGATGCCTCCACCAGTGGATGAGGTAGGAGGTGGAGAGGTGAAGGGATTGAGAGGAGTAGGGAAGGAGGCCATGGTGTTGTCGATGGAGGTGAGCGTGGAGTTGACGGACGTGAGAGTGGTGGCAGGCGGGCTCAGAGTCCCGCTCTCCTCCCGATCCGGCTTCATCGTGGCCAGCATTGATGACGCCAAGGGTGCGTCTGGGAGCAGAGGTGCCATCTCCCGCGTATCCACTCCAGCCCCCAAGTTCTCCTGCCCTCCACCAGCAGCTGAGGGGAGCTGTGAAGGACAGAGTGAGTGATGATGAGGGATGATGAGGGAATGAGGGGGACCTGAGGCGGGTCTTGAACTGTAGGCTGATTGGGTTGGCCATTTGGTAGCTGGAGTCGGAGATGGCGAATTTGGCAGCAGCAAAGGAAGAATATGCCACCCAGAGTCCCCAATACGGTCAGCGTCCCACCCACCGATATACCAATATAGAAGCCCTCAAAATGCCTCACTTTTAGCTATCATTTAAGGCTTAGGCTTAATCAAGGATAGTGGGAAAAGATTGAGGATAGGGACAGTTATTGTTCACCTTGAATTCGAAGAAGCTGGGCTCCGCCGTTGACATTGAGCAAGGTTTAGATGGAGGACTGGTTGATTCTATGTCTGACACATGCAGAGAGGTGGTAAATATATGGGTTGATGATGTTTGTTGCTGGATAAGGGGTGTTGATGGGGTTAGACAGTTGGTTGATGATGGCTGGAATTGATGTTCTGTACTAAGGGGAGTCTGCTGCACATCAGGTCTACCGGTGGTTGATAATATCTGGATTGATTGTTGATGGGTTGGTTGATTAGTACTGAGGGGAGTCTGTTGCAGGCCCCAAAAGGTGGACTTGTTTTGATCCGATGGAACTGTGCTCTTGTGACATTAATAACATGCCCAAGGACATTATTCATGCAAAAGCAGAATGCGCTAGGATCATTTTATGTCCACCTTTCGGAGCCCCGTATATGGCTAAAACCCCTATATTAAGCATTATTTTGATGATTTTGGGGCCCCAAAAGGTGGACTTGTTTTGATCCGATCGAACTGTGCTTTTGTGACATTAATAACATGCCCAAGGACATTATTCATGCAAAAGCAGAATGCGCTAGGATCATTTTATGTCCACCTTTCGGAGCCCCGTATATGGCTAAAACCCCTATATTAAGCATTATTTTGATGATTTTGGGGCCCCAAAAGGTGGACTTGTTTTGATCCGATGGAACTGTGCTCTTGTGACATTAATAACATGCCCAAGGACATTATTCATGCAAAAGCAGAATGCGCTAGGATCATTTTATGTCCACCTTTCGGAGCCCCGTATATGGCTAAAACCCCTATATTAAGCATTATTTTGATGATTTTGGGGCCCCAAAAGGTGGACTTGTTTTGATCCGATGGAACTGTGCTCTTGTGACATTAATAACATGCCCAAGGACATTATTCATGCAAAAGCAGAATGCGCTAGGATCATTTTATGTCCACCTTTCGGAGCCCCGTATATGGCTAAAACCCCTATATTAAGCATTATTTTGATGATTTTGGGGCCCCAAAAGGTGGACTTGTTTTGATCCGATCGAACTGTGCTCTTGTGACATTAATAACATGCCCAAGGACATTATTCATGCAAAAGCAGAATGCGCTAGGAGCATTTTATGTCCACCTTTTGGAGTCCCGAATATGGCTAAAACCCCTATATTAAGCATTATTTTGATGATTTTGGGGCCCCAAAAGGTGGACTTGTTTTGATCCGATCGAACTGTGCTCTTGTGACATTAATAACATGCCCAAGGACATTATTCATGCAAAAGCAGAATGCGCTAGGATCATTTTATGTCCACCTTTCGGAGCCCCGTATATGGCTAAAACCCCTATATTAAGCATTATTTTGATGATTTTGGGGCCCCAAAAGGTGGACTTGTTTTGATCCGATGGAACTGTGCTCTTGTGACATTAATAACATGCCCAAGGACATTATTCATGCAAAAGCAGAATGCGCTAGGATCATTTTATGTCCACCTTTTGGAGCCCCGTATATGGCTAAAACCCCTATATTAAGCATTATTTTGATGATTTTGGGGCCCCAAAAGGTGGACTTGTTTTGATCCGATGGAACTGTGCTCTTGTGACATTAATAACATGCCCAAGGACATTATTCATGCAAAAGCAGAATGCGCTAGGATCATTTTATGTCCACCTTTTGGAGCCCCGTATATGGCTAAAACCCCTATATTAAGCATTATTTTGATGATTTTGGGGCCCCAAAAGGTGGACTTGTTTTGATCCGATCGAACTGTGCTCTTGTGACATTAATAACATGCCCAAGGACATTATTCATGCAAAAGCAGAATGCGCTAGGATCATTTTATGTCCACCTTTCGGAGCCCCGTATATGGCTAAAACCCCTATATTAAGCATTATTTTGATGATTTTGGGGCCCCAAAAGGTGGACTTGTTTTGATCCGATCGAACTGTGCTCTTGTGACATTAATAACATGCCCAAGGACATTATTCATGCAAAAGCAGAATGCGCTAGGATCATTTTATGTCCACCTTTTGGAGCCCCGTATATGGCTAAAACCCCTATATTAAGCATTATTTTGATGCTTTTGGGGCCCCAAAAGGTGGACTTGTTTTGATTTGATCGAACTGTGCTCTTGTGACATTAATAACATGCCCAAGGACATTATTCATGCAAAAGCAGAATGCGCTAGGATCATTTTATGTCCACCTTTCGGAGCCCCGTATATGGCTAAAACCCCTATATTAAGCATTATTTTGATGATTTTGGGGCCCCAAAAGGTGGACTTGTTTTGATCCGATCGAACTGTGCTCTTGTGACATTAATAACATGCCCAAGGACATTATTCATGCAAAAGCAGAATGCGCTAGGATCATTTTATGTCCACCTTTCGGAGCCCCGTATATGGCTAAAACCCCTATATTAAGCATTATTTTGATGATTTTGGGGCCCCAAAAGGTGGACTTGTTTTGATCCGATGGAACTGTGCTCTTGTGACATTAATAACATGCCCAAGGACATTATTCATGCAAAAGCAGAATGCGCTAGGATCATTTTATGTCCACCTTTTGGAGCCCCGTATATGGCTAAAACCCCTATATTAAGCATTATTTTGATGATTTTGGGGCCCCAAAAGGTGGACTTGTTTTGATCCGATCGAACTGTGCTCTTGTGACATTAATAACATGCCCAAGGACATTATTCATGCAAAAGCAGAATGCGCTAGGATCATTTTATGTCCACCTTTCGGAGCCCCGTATATGGCTAAAACCCCTATATTAAGCATTATTTTGATGATTTTGGGGCCCCAAAAGGTGGACTTGTTTTGATCCGATCGAACTGTGCTCTTGTGACATTAATAACATGCCCAAGGACATTATTCATGCAAAAGCAGAATGCGCTAGGATCATTTTATGTCCACCTTTCGGAGCCCCGTATATGGCTAAAACCCCTATATTAAGCATTATTTTGATGATTTTGGGGCCCCAAAAGGTGGACTTGTTTTGATCCGATCGAACTGTGCTCTTGTGACATTAATAACATGCCCAAGGACATTATTCATGCAAAAGCAGAATGCGCTAGGATCATTTTATGTCCACCTTTCGGAGCCCCGTATATGGCTAAAACCCCTATATTAAGCATTATTTTGATGATTTTGGGGCCCCAAAAGGTGGACTTGTTTTGATCCGATGGAACTGTGCTCTTGTGACATTAATAACATGCCCAAGGACATTATTCATGCAAAAGCAGAATGCGCTAGGATCATTTTATGTCCACCTTTTGGAGCCCCGTATATGGCTAAAACCCCTATATTAAGCATTATTTTGATGATTTTGGGGCCCCAAAAGGTGGACTTGTTTTGATCCGATGGAACTGTGCTCTTGTGACATTAATAACATGCCCAAGGACATTATTCATGCAAAAGCAGAATGCGCTAGGATCATTTTATGTCCACCTTTTGGAGCCCCGTATATGGCTAAAACCCCTATATTAAGCATTATTTTGATGATTTTGGGGCCCCAAAAGGTGGACTTGTTTTGATCCGATCGAACTGTGCTCTTGTGACATTAATAACATGCCCAAGGACATTATTCATGCAAAAGCAGAATGCGCTAGGATCATTTTATGTCCACCTTTCGGAGCCCCGTATATGGCTAAAACCCCTATATTAAGCATTATTTTGATGATTTTGGGGCCCCAAAAGGTGGACTTGTTTTGATCCGATGGAACTGTGCTCTTGTGACATTAATAACATGCCCAAGGACATTATTCATGCAAAAGCAGAATGCGCTAGGATCATTTTATGTCCACCTTTTGGAGTCCCGTATATGGCTAAAACCCCTATATTAAGCATTATTTTGATGATTTTGGGGCCCCAAAAGGTGGACTTGTTTTGATCCGATGGAACTGTGCTCTTGTGACATTAATAACATGCCCAAGGACATTATTCATGCAAAAGCAGAATGCGCTAGGATCATTTTATGTCCACCTTTCGGAGCCCCGTATATGGCTAAAACCCCTATATTAAGCATTATTTTGATGATTTTGGGGCCCCAAAAGGTGGACTTGTTTTGATCCGATGGAACTGTGCTCTTGTGACATTAATAACATGCCCAAGGACATTATTCATGCAAAAGCAGAATGCGCTAGGATCATTTTATGTCCACCTTTCGGAGCCCCGTATATGGCTAAAACCCCTATATTAAGCATTATTTTGATGATTTTGGGGCCCCAAAAGGTGGACTTGTTTTGATCCGATGGAACTGTGCTCTTGTGACATTAATAACATGCCCAAGGACATTATTCATGCAAAAGCAGAATGCGCTAGGATCATTTTATGTCCACCTTTTGGAGCCCCGTATATGGCTAAAACCCCTATATTAAGCATTATTTTGATGATTTTGGGGCCCCAAAAGGTGGACTTGTTTTGATCCGATCGAACTGTGCTCTTGTGACATTAATAACATGCCCAAGGACATTATTCATGCAAAAGCAGAATGCGCTAGGATCATTTTATGTCCACCTTTCGGAGCCCCGTATATGGCTAAAACCCCTATATTAAGCATTATTTTGATGATTTTGGGGCCCCAAAAGGTGGACTTGTTTTGATCCGATGGAACTGTGCTCTTGTGACATTAATAACATGCCCAAGGACATTATTCATGCAAAAGCAGAATGCGCTAGGATCATTTTATGTCCACCTTTTGGAGCCCCGTATATGGCTAAAACCCCTATATTAAGCATTATTTTGATGATTTTGGGGCCCCAAAAGGTGGACTTGTTTTGATCCGATGGAACTGTGCTCTTGTGACATTAATAACATGCCCAAGGACATTATTCATGCAAAAGCAGAATGCGCTAGGATCATTTTATGTCCACCTTTCGGAGCCCCGTATATGGCTAAAACCCCTATATTAAGCATTATTTTGATGATTTTGGGGCCCCAAAAGGTGGACTTGTTTTGATCCGATGGAACTGTGCTCTTGTGACATTAATAACATGCCCAAGGACATTATTCATGCAAAAGCAGAATGCGCTAGGATCATTTTATGTCCACCTTTTGGAGCCCCGTATATGGCTAAAACCCCTATATTAAGCATTATTTTGATGATTTTGGGGCCCCAAAAGGTGGACTTGTTTTGATCCGATCGAACTGTGCTCTTGTGACATTAATAACATGCCCAAGGACATTATTCATGCAAAAGCAGAATGCGCTAGGATCATTTTATGTCCACCTTTCGGAGCCCCGTATATGGCTAAAACCCCTATATTAAGCATTATTTTGATGATTTTGGGGCCCCAAAAGGTGGACTTGTTTTGATCCGATGGAACTGTGCTCTTGTGACATTAATAACATGCCCAAGGACATTATTCATGCAAAAGCAGAATGCGCTAGGATCATTTTATGTCCACCTTTCGGAGCCCCGTATATGGCTAAAACCCCTACATTAGCCAGGCCTCTTGTCAGTCAAGCATGGGTGAAAGAAAAGTATTGGCAGGAGCTCCTTCGATGAGGGGTTGACAGGCCCCGAGGATCTGCAGCACTCCGGCTGTCCCCCCCCAACTCCCCCTCCTCCACTCACTCCAAGCACCTCGCCAACTGCCCCAAGCTCATCTTCCAGAACATTGACCTGTTCCAGTGACAAGGAGTGATAAAAGTGAAGTTGATGCCAATGGGATGCAGCCGGGACAGCAGCGGAAGGAAGGCATCGTTGTCGCTGGAGCTGAGCAGTGCCCCATTCGATGCCACGCCACACTTAAATAGCCAGGGACGGGGACAGCGTCTGCGCATCCTCTACCGCCCAATTGCATACATCGTTCAAATTCTTCCCCACCATTCTCTCCCCCCTCCCTCCAAGAGCATGGCTTGAGGTCTTCGTGGATGGCACCTGCCCCCACTACTACGCCCTGGCAGAAGGGCCTCTGGACTCCAGCGCCTTGCAGACGTGGACGCTGATGGATGGGCCGCGGGTGCTGCGAGGCCTGAAACAGGATGGCGATTTGCTCACAGACCCCGTCTTTGTGGCCTACAAGCGAATCGACGGCCCCTCTGACTTGGTTCAATTCGGCTTCCTTCTCCTTTCAGAAGATGTAGAATGCAAGATTGTAGAATCATAGCGGGATGAAGTCGGCCTCCAAGAGCGGAGATGGTGTCCGCAAAAGCAGCAGTGTGGATGGCAGCAGCTGTCTGGGCCCATTCCAAAAGCACCGCCGCATCTCCGCTCTCAATCCCCCTTCCTCCATATCCACTGCTGAGGTCTCTTCTCTTAGGTCTATGACTAATGGGGATAGACGGAAAGTTGTTTCAACATTCCGCAGCTGCACATTGAATAAAAAGAGGCTTTGGAGTTGGGAAAAGCGCTGTCAGAGCTGGCAAAGACGCCACTGGGTGCCGCTCTTGGCTGCAGCAGCCCAGTCCGCTCTTCCTACTCCTGGTCCACCTCCAACCTCGGCGCCCCGCTTAGCTCCATCAACACCTCCGTAGTCTCCTCTCCACTTTTTACACTTCCTCATCTCCCATTTTCTTTACCCCACAGGGCAGTGGCTCAGGAACTTTCACCATCCAGGTTCTCCTCTCCACTGCTTTTGTCTCACTTTTATGCTTGTTCATTTCAGCGTCGCACTGGCTGGGCTCTACCTACACCCTCACCGTATTCCTTTCATCAGCTGTCTTATTTTGACACAATTGGCTTTTTCTTGTTTCCAGAGAAGCAGCAGTTCAAGCGGCCCGTACCACAACTCCCCTTCCTTCGGCCTGCGATCCACCGGCTCCACATTCTCTGGCCTCAGCCAGCAAAGCGGACGGCGTTCTTTGCTTTTTCTATTGCTCATCACTGCTTCATTGAAAATGCTGGCCCCTGTCTCAGCGCACCTGCGCCAGCTGCCGGCCGGTGTTGGCCGCTTCAACATCTCCAGCCAGTCCCTGCTCTGCATCCAGCAGCCCTCCACACCGCCCTTCCCACACCTCAGCTTCTCCTCCCTACACGTTCCCTCATTCCCCTTACTCTTCTGCTTCTTCAAATTTATGGGGCTTGCCTGGTTTCAGAGCTCGGGAGCAAAGCTGCCGCGCCAGATGTTCCAGGTGGGTGTTGGCCCGCCGGTCGCCAAGCCAGCCAAGTCCAAGAAGCCCACCTTCCGCAAGGTGCCTCCTTCATCAGCAGGCCAACTCAGGACACCTTGAGGCTCTGAGGTGCGCAACGGGGCCGGCAAGGAGGTCTGGGTTCGCAATCGCCTGAGCCGAGGGGCCGTCAACTTCCTCACTGTGCTAGAGCTCCTCCGCCGTCTGCGTCGGGTTGTTGCCCCGGTTTTCCGCTTGTATGGCTAACTGAGGACAAATTTTGCAGCGTCAGCGAATGCGCCAGCACCGAAATCAGCGCAAGAAGAAGCAGAAGCGCTCTGGATGATCAATAAATTCCTTTTTAGCACCTTCTTTCAAACATTTTTCATTTGTTACGTAAGGCAAATTCTTATTTCTTTGCAGTAAGCGAAATTCTTTTTTTAATGCAGCAAGCGCAATTCTATTCTTCCTAAATATTGCTTTTCTAGCGTTAAGATTGATTTGCTCTGTGTTAACTGATTATTTAACTGAGTCGAAAAAAAACAGCAGCGAATCTACTGCTAACTTTTCTTGCAATTGTGTCATGTCTTTTGCTGTATTTATCTAGCTGTTTTTGTTTCCACAAATATGAATTGCTGTAGTTATTTGTGATCGATTGCAACGAGTAGTAAAATGCCGATTTTGTCTGCGAACTAGCAACATGACTATGCACATTCTGATTGTGGACCCAGCCAAACCTGAAAGCAAAATAAACAGAATAAAGGACATAAATGCCTTTGATAATAAAATACGCTGACGAAATATAACCCACAAGACCATGCACATCCACTTTGGACACAAATGTGACGGAAACCCAAACCAACAGGGAATGCGATGAATACACCAGACAAATAGATGCAAAGAGAAAGCTCAATAAAGCAACAAAAGCCAAGCTTGAGGCGGCAGTAAATCTTCTTCGGCTAAACATCGTCCACATCTGAAATCGTACGATTTTGTAATATATTTAATCATTCCATTCTTTTTATATTTCAGCATTGATAAAACAAAGTACTTCATCATCCATTTCTCGATCAATCACATTTTCACCCCAACTAAATGCGCAAGTAAGTAGTAGGACCGGAAGACTGGAGCTCTGGCTCTTCGGGGACAACGGAGAGCTGGGAGCCGGTGGTCATGATGGAGATTTCGCTGATGCTCGCCTGAACCTCCACCGGAACAGCAGCCAACTGCACATTCACCCTCACATCCACACACATCCACACAGCCCACAGAAAAGCAAGCGCACTCCGGCAGGGCTGGTGGAGCGAGAGACGTCGGAGCCGATGTTGATGTCCACTATGCGCCCGCTGAGGTTGGCCACGCCCTGGCTGAGCACCGGGCGAGGCATTGGGCTTTCTGGAAGGTGGGTGCTGGGGATATGGAGGGTGGGAATTGAGGCAGGTGAGTGAGAACGCGGCTGGGAGACGGCGCGGCGTTTGCCGGAAAGCTGGCTGGAACGGAAGTGGGCGAGGCGATCGCGGGCAGAGTCGTTCAGGTTCTCCACCTCCGCCACCGAGGAGGCGTCCGAGGAGCTCAGGCTTCGCTTTCGTGCTCAAGCACTCCTCACTTTCATTCTACCCAAGCACCATTCACATAGCCATCATTCATCATGCCACACAGCATCATTCACCAGAGCCAAATATGGAGGTGGGAAAGGGGGTGGTACCGGATGGGGTACGAGGTGCGGGTGGGCGTCCACGTCCGCGCCCTCGTCCGCGTCCCCGAGGCCGTCCGGGGCCGGCGCGGGTGGGCGGGTGCTGAGCGTCGCTGGCGTTCTCGTCGCTGTCGGTGAGGCTGTTCCGGTAGAGGACGTAGGGCTGCCAGGCCTCCTGCTCGTTGATGCCCTTCGTGGACGGCGAGATGTACTTGTCCAGGTACCGCACCCTTCCATCATAGACACCACCATCAGCAAAGAACAGGGACAGGAGGGATGTAGAATGTACAAAGCCTGTCGGTCCTGAGGGATGAGTTTGACGGTGAACTCCTTGATGACTTCGAGGAAGGCGATGTTGGGCGGCGCTTGCTTGGGACTCGGCCCTGCGTAGTCCTCCTGGCCCACGCCCAGCGCGAACATGATCCCTGTATAGGCCATTTCTCTCGCTCCTCCTTAGGGGATGCAAAAGAGTAGTAGTGGACCTTCGCGGTGGAGGTTGACGATGGACTCGCGGGCCTTGAGGCTGTCCGGGCCGAAGGTGAGGGCGAAGCGCTTGGCCAGACCCTCCAGCTCCGACCAGCCTTCCGTGATGCCCGGCTCTATCCTGCACTCATGTTTCCTGTCATAGGGTGAAGGGAGGTGAGGGAAGAAGAAGGAAGGACGTGTCCTCGGCGGTGCGTATTTCGGCAAAGAAGGAGGTGAGTGTGAGGCTGATGAGGCGGGAGCAGTCGATCTTGGAGCGCTCCCGACACCGCTGCAGCGTCATCTTCAGGATGTCGCCGAAGTCGTACTTGCACTGCAAGCGCAGCCTAGTTCAAGCTATGGCTGGAGGAGGGAAGGAGGGCAGAACCTTGAGGTAGTACTTGAAGATGTGCCGAGCGTAGGCCATGCGAGGGATGTTGAAGGAGACGAGTTTGCAGAAGGAGGCCAGCATCACGCGACGCTTCTGAACGTCCAGAATCGAGCTCTCATTCTCCTCGATCGTTGTCAGCGACTGCTGCGTTTCCTCCGCCTACAACCGCACTTCATGCACTTATGTTCCCTGATTACTTTCCTCCATTCCATTCTTCACCAATTTTTAAAATTTCACAATTTCCAGGAAGATTTGGAAGCAGTGATTGAGGAAACCTTGAAAACGTAGTCCTCGACGAAGTGGCTGAGCGCCTCTAGGAGTGCAGGATCCTCTTCAGGGCGCGCCAGGGGAGCCAGGGCCCCGTCGCCAAGACCAGCACCCGCTTCCCCGTCCGCAGGGCGGCCCAGGTTGGGCCCGAAGATCTGCTCCAGATCGCAGCAGAGCAGGAAGGCCGCCTCCCGCACATTCTTGCACTCCTCCTCCAGACACTCCGACAGCACCTCCAGCAGATCATCGCGTCGCTTTCGCAATCGCTCCACCACACCTGCCAATTTCATAGATGGGGCTGAAGCTGAGGGAGAGAAGGGATGGTACCTGCGTCGGGTGGGGTGGCGGTGTTGGCGGCGGCGACCACGGCCACGAGGCCCCAGTTGAGGCTGAGGGAGCAGAAGTCCATGGCCAGCTCCCGGACCTGGAGGAGAGTTGTGGAGGATTAGGGGAGGAGGAGGGAAGGAAGCGGAGTACGTGGTCGATGGCATCCTGAAGGGCAGGAGAGGGCTCCTCCAGCTGTGGCTGCTGGGTGAGGGGGAAGACGAGGTCCCAGAGGTCCCACTGGGAGAGGTCGTGGAACTTGTGGAAGTAGGTGAGCTTGCGCAGGCTGTGCACCAGCGCCGACGTTCCCTCCAGCTCCATCTCGTCCTGTGTCAGGGGGTAGAGTCTTGGGGAAAGGAGAGAGTGTAGAAGTAGGTAGGGAACGTCGGAGGTGTAGATGCGGACGTGTTCCTTGAGCTGGGCGATGATGGCGTGCATGATCTTGGCCATGCTGGTCACGCAGCGCTGCTGGATCTGAAGGCCTTCCACCGTCAGCTTTTGCAGCAGCTCGCCGGCCTGAAAGAGCATTTGGAGGTTGGGTTGGTTAAGGGAGGGGCAGAGGTGTGGGGGACTCTTTGTAGGAGGCGCTCTTCGCTGTGTCGATCCAGTGCGTCCTCTAGACGGCGCAGCAGGAGGTCCAGGCACTTCTCCTGCCGCATGCTGGTGTACAGCTCCAGCTCGAAGCAGGCGGGGATAGCCAGCAGGTTCTCCAGCTTCTCCACATCGTCCATGTACTGCAATGGATAAAAAGGGGGTTGGGGCGGGCAAAAGGAGGAGAAGGGAGGGAAACCTTCTGAAGTAGCTGTGGGAGGATGGGTATGAAGTGGTCGGTCATGCGGATGCGCTCCTCGCGGAGCAGTTTCTCCGCCTCCGCCTTGTCGCGGCGATCCACGCGCGGCTTCTGCGTCCGCGGCGACTCTAGACTTGTAGACTGACGCACCACGCAGGCCAGGATCTGGAAGGAGGCTTGGGTGAGAGGGAAAGGAGGTGGAGGGGCAAACCTCGATGAGGCGCAATTCGTCCAGGTCGTCCATGTTGGTGCTCTTGGCGGTGGCCTCGTCCAGCAGAAGCTGGCTATAGGCGCTCCAGTCTTTGAGCCACTCGTTGGAGTCCAGCAGACTGTCCACTAGGTATGTGGCGTGTGTATGCGTCTGAAATTAGGCTTCAATGAAGAGCTTGAGAGGGTTGTGGGAGTAGGAAACGGTCTGAGAGTCGGAGTAGAAGCCGAGGAGTAGATGGAGGAGCTGGACGTTGGGGAGTTTGTGATCGGGCTGCTGGAAGAGCTTCTGGGAGAGGAACTCCCCGGCGGCCACGCCGATGCCGCGGTGCTGGCTGTAGACGGACTCGTAGATGCGGTCGCTCTCCCCGCCCTCCAGGTACTCCGGCATCCACCTGCCACCCAACCATTCACTCTCAGGCACTATGAGGGACAGGATGGGGTGGAAAAGGGACTGAATGATGAGCGTAAGGAGGCGGATGGTCTTGACGGCGGTCTCGTTGTCCACGTCGAGGACCATGGAGAGGAGGCGCTCCTTGAACTTGGCCGTGAACAGCTCCAGACGCTGCATCAGCTCCGGCTCGTCGTAGAGAGGCAGCAGAGCCTCCAGACACTCTCGCCGAACCTCAACCACTCCTCTTTACATCATTGTCTTCCAATCCACAAGGAGGCAATGAGTGACCTCCTCTTTCTTATCGTGTAGAGTCCAGCCGATGTACTTGAGGTAGGAGTCGTCCAGGAACTCCTCCTTCAGATCCATCATCCAGGTGCCCAGCTGCTGGATGCACAGTGCTCGGATCTCCCACACCGTATCCCTAGTATTTTCCATAATTACGAAAGAAGAAACCCAATCAAAAGGCAGTGGAACCTATAGCGATGGATGAAGACGGACTTGAAGAGGTAGGCGTACATGAGCTTGATCTCGTTCAGCTTGTCATCGATCTGTACGGAAGGAGTTAGGCAAGATGGAAGCATGGAGGTGAATAAAATGGGACAAACCTCCTCCCGCTGAGAAATGATGCTCTCTAGGCGCTCGTTGCCGCCGCGTTTCCCCTCGCACTTGGCCAGCTCCGCGTCGTGCTGCCGGTTCAGCAGCTCTCGGCGCGTCAGCAGGACCCCGGATACTCGCACCAGTCCAGTGATCAGACACAGAGCCCTGAGGCACCAATATATATCACCCTCTGGCAAGATTGAAGAAGAGAGAGACCCGAAAGTGGCGGTGTGACGGAGGGCGCGAATCTCGGAGTCGGCGGCGGAGATGAGGAGGGAGATGAGGTTGTGCATGAGGTGGTTGTCGAAGATGATCTGCTCCTTGCACTTGTCCACGAGGGTGACGACGAAGGCGGAGCAGCGGTCGGGGAACTTCTTGAGGACGGGGCCGGGGCCGATGAGCGGGTAGGACTCCGAGTCCTCCTCGAACTCGTTGGACATGGCGTTGATGAGCTCCTTGAAGTCCCCCTTGTGGAAGAGGGCCGCCGTGATGACGCCCTTGCACCCAGCTGCCGAGATGAAGAACTGCAGCAGACGGATCATGGCCTCGTCCTGGTTGCTGACGTACTCCTCCATCCAGTTGTCCACCACCTACCAACATCCTCCACCCTCAGCTTCCCCTCACTCAGAGCAAAAGAGGCCGACCTCTCTGATGGCCGCTTTGCCGGTCTTGACGAGGACGAAAAGGGAGCTGTCGTCCTCCTCTTCCGGGGCTGGCAGGCCACTCGCCCGTCGCCCTCCGCGTCCACGACCTCGCCCTCCTCCGCGCCCCCGTTTGGTTGGGCCTCCTCCCTCCCCGCCTCCTCGACGCTTACGACCGCCTGCAACAGCCTCCCTCCAACTTCTTCTCACCCCCCAGAACCTCCAAAGCCGAGTCACCTCGGAAGGAAGCAGAGGCGAGGGAGTCGTCGCCGCCCGACAGGACACTCTCCTGCTCCTCTCTGAAATTTTCCTCCTCACTCACACTCCTCTTTCCTCCCACTTTGAGGCACTCACTGAACGCCGCTGCGACCGACTGGGAACGCTGGCGGATCCATGCTGCCTGAAGATTGGGAAGAGTAAGGGGAGTTTAGGCAAAGGAGGGAGAAAGAGAGGACCGGGTAGGTTGGGATTGGGGCGGTCCTTAGCGGCGCGGGGCAGGAATCGACCGCCGCCCTCGTCTTTCTCCATCCTTATTTCCTGGCTGCTTGCGAATGGGTGCGGATGACAGCAGGAGAGAAGGGGCGAGCCAGAGGATACTTCAATACTGCAATGAGGGGGGCGGAGTAGCGGGACGCTCCCCGCCTTCCACTACCGTAGTCTCAATTTTCCTCTCCAGACCCCGCCAGCCGCTAGCTTGAATAGAAATTGATGTCTTTAGCATTAATTGATTGGCAAAGACTCGGCACATTTACAATTGGTCTGCTTTAGCCTAGCATGATTAACGCCTCGGAAACCTTATGGTGCTCAAAATGTTCGAAAAAAACAGGGCGAATCCGGAACTCATGCTTTGCGCGAAGGTTACACAAGACGATTGTTTTGTTTTCAAAGAAAGAGTGTGCATTCTTTCGGCGAGAGAGTGGCGAAATCGCAGGCCAATTTCATTCCTTCGCAACAGCTGTTCCACGTCGGATGCAAACTAGCAAGCTATAAAAGCAACAAAATGGGAGGCCTACTTCAAAAAAAGCAACAGACCGTTATCAAGAATACCTTAATTTTGAAAAATGAACCTTCCTTTCAAAAAGCTCTAAAGCTTAGGACGCTTCGGCAAGTCTTGGGCTGTTGGGCCTATCGAAACTGACTGCCACTTTTAACTTGCATCAATTGAGGTATAATTAAGACATTGCAACTTGCTTTTAGTTTATCTGTGAAATGAAAACTTGCTTTTAGTTTTTTGGAAATGATCTCAATTTTCTAATCTACCTGCCCTTGGCTACGAAAAAACCGAGCTGGATTTAACGGAATCTCGTCATTAACCAAATCAGCCACATACAGCCACAAACAACTTCACGTAGGTTTGACATGTTTACTCTCAATCTTTTTCTTACCCACCCTCACCCCTTGAACGGAGTTTATTCCATACAGCCGCCTTTGTTTTAGTTTTCGCTTCATTTTTCATCCCGCGACATTGGACTCCTTTTCAACATCTCGCGCAAGAAATGCACTTTGCGCAAAGGCCTTTTTCGCACCACCCCACCTTCTGGAAGTTTCGCAACCCTTCCACCCTTCCCATCACCTGCCATTCCTTCGAAGGCCAACAAGTAGGGCTCCGAAATTATATTCATCGATCAGCACATAGCAACGGTTATCCTTTGATTTGATTTGCGCCATTTACCAGTTCGCTTTTATTATTTTATCGAATGTTATTTGGTCATTCTTCTAACTCTAGAATTTTCAGACGTTTCCTCCCAAGCCTTGGCTACCAGCCCTACATCAAGTACAGGCACAAGCTACATCACCACCTAGGCAGTCCATAACCATCAGTTTACTTTTTTACTACTCAATACTTTCAATACTTTGACCAAATTATAAAGCACTTTATATTTAGCACTTAAGCAACAGCCAAATAATATTTTTGCGCGGCCGAAGGCCGCCTGCCGCGGAGGGCAGGGCAGTCAGAGCTCCGGAGGCCGGAGGGCATGGGTGTGGAGGCCCCGGAGCGTAGCCTAGCATACGGAGTATGCTAGGCGAAGCGTAGGGGCCGTAGCACCCGTGCCCGGAGGCCGGAGGAGCTCTGGCGCCCTGCCCGAAGCGGCGGGCGGCCAAGGCCAGCTTAACCAGTTACCCCATTTTTGCGTCCGTCTGTCCGCATTATATATATATATATATATATATATATATATATATATATATATATATATATATATATATATATATATGTCTGTGCCGGGCCCGGCCTCCGTGGTTTTTCCACCAAATTGGCTGATTTTTTGCATGAAAGTCCGCCTGGGTGGTATCTCCAGGCCATTTTTTGGGCTTGACGTAATTTTTCGATTTTCGCCCAAAACTCAATTTTTTGATGTTTCAAAACACTAAAAATCGTAAATCATTGGTTTTTCCATGAAAGTGGCTGAAATTTTGCATGAGAGTCCGCCTTGGTGATGCCTTGGCACCATTATTAGGGCTTTGCGAAATTTTTTAATTTTTACCCAAAACTCAATTTTTTGATGTTTCAAAATACGAAAAATCGTAAATCACTGGTTTTTCAATGAATTTTGTTGAATTTTGGCAGGTACGTTCGTCTAAGTAATATCCTGAAGCTGACCAGAAGAAATTTTGAAATATTTATTATTTATTGATTTATGGTCAAAAACCCAAAATCTTGATGTTTCAAAAATTTGAACATTCCTAAGTCCATGGTTTTTCAATGAAATTAGCTGATTTTTGGTATGTACGTCCGTGAAAGTAATATCTTAAAGCTGGCAAAATGAATTTTCGAAATAATTAGTATTTCTTGATTTAAGAAGAAGCCAAAATCTTGATGTTTCAAAAATCGAAACATGTATAATTCACTGAAATCTGTTGAATTTTGACATGCATTTTCATCTAGGTGGTGTCTTGAGGTGAGGCCGCGCATCTTGGCAACCGCCGAGAATACCTTGTTGGGAAAAAAGCCTTCAAAATGTCTGTATATTATGTTCAACTTCCAAAACCAATCGTAGTTCATTTTTAAGGAACTATTTCATAATTTATTGATTACATAAGGCACGAGAAGCAAGCGAATCATCACAGTTAAAGAGTCAGCGCACAAAGCATTAAATTTTTGGCAGGCTCAAGTGAGGATGCGTGCTTTACAAAAGGCCAAAACGAAATAAGAAGAAGTAAAATAAAAATGAAGCCCATCCTGGTTCGCCACGCTCACCGGTATGTCTTTTCCAAATGAAATTATCGTTTTGGTTGCGTGCGTTTATTAAACAAAAACTGCAAAATCTAAAATGCTAAATCAAACTATATTTTAAATTAATCACTTCTTTGAAAACTAAGCGAAGCAAAGAAAGCCAAATACGTGATCGCATGATACTGACAGGCTCAGCTTCGAAGACCCGGATTGGCACCGGCGGGTCACTTCCTGGTCACTTCATCCCCAAGACTCACCGCTGTCTCGCCGCGGCTGCGCCCAGGCTCAGGAGCTGGCACCTGCACTCATGGTATCATTCCCACTTTGCCCTTGCCATGTAAAAGTATTTCCAAACAAACTTTCCTCAATCACACTGCACATTTGATTTGAATAAGGGAAGGAATGAACATTCTCAGGCCCTACAGCCTACAGCCATCTTCTGCTCGCCGGCACTCCGATGCCTTGAAACGGCATTGCCGACGGTGCGGCAATGGGGGCGGCGTGCGGAGGTCGTCCAAGGCCTCCGCACGCGAATGCGCTGCAACCCGTCGCCGCCCTGGGACCTGGACCGTCTCGTTCTGCCCCCTCACCCACCTCCCTTCCACCGCTTAACAACCAGCTTTCTAACTTTAAGCCTGAGGCGGAGCGGGGCCACTTCCACCTGCGGGCGGGCTTAGAGGCGGAGCGGGCTGAAGGAGAGGAGGCGGAGGCCAAGGAGGAGTACGTCGCTCGGGTTCTGCGCGTTCTCCGCCAGATCCTGAGCGGCGTGGGGACCGAGGTAGGCAGGCGCTCTAGTTTGAATTGCTGAGGCTAAGGAGAAAGTTTCAGGAGAGCATGGTGGTGTTCGGCCATGCCGGCACCAGCAAGGCCGTCCTTACCCTCCTCGGCCCCCCCAACGTCACCATCTCTGTCTCATCATTCTTCGGCTGGGTCTCCACCATTTCTATTGCTTCATTGCTGAGGCTTTTGGTCGACACCATATAAAAATGAGTTGTTAAATAAGTTCTAAAACACTAAACAGACATCATCATGGCCTTCATCTATGGTTAAAATGGCGCAGTAATGAACTGCTTTGTATCAATATCAGATGGCGAAAAAATGGAGGCTAAACTAATTTCAAAAATCAAAACTGCATTTTGCTTAAAAGTGCGAATTTTCTAAAAAGTAGAAAATTGCAGGAGCTGCGAGGCCGTGAGCTGGGCCCGGAGCATTTGATCCGGGTTCTGTTGGTCGACGAGAAAAGCCATCTGGGCGACCAAAGCCCAGATGCGCTCCACTCGTCCCAAGCCTAGACCCCCTCTCCTCATCCAGTTCATTTAGCCTTCCAAACCCCCACTCATCCTCCTTGTACGTACGTAGATTCGCTTATCTGTGCTGAAAATAGAGTGGCCATTTTTTTCGAACCATAATAGCTTTTCGTCGGAAATCCAACCAACTTTGAACAGTCAATTTTAGTCAACCAATTTTTGATAATGTTCGTTTGCAGATCCGTTTGAAATATTTTGAAATAATTTCCGTTCGTTTGAAATATTTTTCTCATCCACTGGCGCCGCACCAAGCTCAAGCTCAGCCCTTCACTTGTTGGTCTGCTTCCTTCCACCGAACTCAAGAAGCTGGTGAATTACCCAAATTATTCAGAATCGGCATGGCCGTCCTCAACCTCCTCGGCCCCAGGGGCGGGAGATCGCGCCTACCCTCCTGGTATCTCTCTCACTTTGCCCTTGCCATGTATAACTATTTCCAATCAAACTTTCCTCAATCAGACTGCACATTTGAAGATGGGAAGGAATGAAGATTGTCAGGCCCTACAGCCAACGCGCATATTTAGCTCGCCAGCGCTTCGATGCTTGGAGACTGCGGTGCGGTCGGTGCGGGGATGGGGGCGGCGTGCGGAGGTCCTCCATGGCCTCCGAACGCGAATGCGCTGCAACCCGTCGCCGCCCTGGGACCTGGACCGCCTCGTTCTGCCCCCCCTCACCCACCTCCCTTCCACTCCATAGCAACTAGCTTTCTTACTTTAAGCCTGAGGCGGAGCGGGGCCACTTCCACCTGCGGGCGGGCTTAGAGGCGGAGCGGGGGGAAGGAGAGGAGGCGGAGGCGAAGGAGGAGTACGCCGCTCGCGTACTGCGCGTGCTGGGCCTGCTCCTGAGCAGCGTCGGGACCGAGGTAGGCACTCCAGATTTACTGGCTGAGGCTGGGCTCCGTCGCCTCCTTCTACGCCTGGCTCAACAACCTGGGCCTGGGAGTGGAGCAGGGAAAGGAAGCTTGTGGGCTTGGAGGCGGAGCGGGGGGAAGGAGAGGAGGCGGAGGCGAAGGAGGAGTACGCCGCTCGCGTACTGCGCGTGCTGGGCCTGCTCCTGAGCAGCGTCGGGACCGAGGTAGGCACTCCAGATTTACTGGCTGAGGCTGGGCTCCGTCGCCTCCTTCTACGCCTGGCTCAACAACCTGGGCCTGGGAGTGGAGCAGGGAAAGGAAGCTTGTGGGCTTGGAGGCGGAGCGGGGGGAAGGAGAGGAGGCGGAGGCGAAGGAGGAGTACGCCGCTCGCGTACTGCGCGTGCTGGGCCTGCTCCTGAGCAGCGTCGGGACCGAGGTAGGCACTCCAGATTTACTGGCTGAGGCTGGGCTCCGTCGCCTCCTTCTACGCCTGGCTCAACAACCTGGGCCTGGGAGTGGAGCAGGGAAAGGAAGCTTGTGGGCTTGGAGGCGGAGCGGGGGGAAGGAGAGGAGGCGGAGGCGAAGGAGGAGTACGCCGCTCGCGTACTGCGCGTGCTGGGCCTGCTCCTGAGCAGCGTCGGGACCGAGGTAGGCACTCCAGATTTACTGGCTGAGGCTGGGCTCCGTCGCCTCCTTCTACGCCTGGCTCAACAACCTGGGCCTGGGAGTGGAGCAGGGAAAGGAAGCTTGTGGGCTTGGAGGCGGAGCGGGGGGAAGGAGAGGAGGCGGAGGCGAAGGAGGAGTACGCCGCTCGCGTACTGCGCGTGCTGGGCCTGCTCCTGAGCAGCGTCGGGACCGAGGTAGGCACTCCAGATTTACTGGCTGAGGCTGGGCTCCGTCGCCTCCTTCTACGCCTGGCTCAACAACCTGGGCCTGGGAGTGGAGCAGGGAAAGGAAGCTTGTGGGCTTGGAGGCGGAGCGGGGGGAAGGAGAGGAGGCGGAGGCGAAGGAGGAGTACGCCGCTCGCGTACTGCGCGTGCTGGGCCTGCTCCTGAGCAGCGTCGGGACCGAGGTAGGCACTCCAGATTTACTGGCTGAGGCTGGGCTCCGTCGCCTCCTTCTACGCCTGGCTCAACAACCTGGGCCTGGGAGTGGAGCAGGGAAAGGAAGCTTGTGGGCTTGGAGGCGGAGCGGGGGGAAGGAGAGGAGGCGGAGGCGAAGGAGGAGTACGCCGCTCGCGTACTGCGCGTGCTGGGCCTGCTCCTGAGCAGCGTCGGGACCGAGGTAGGCACTCCAGATTTACTGGCTGAGGCTGGGCTCCGTCGCCTCCTTCTACGCCTGGCTCAACAACCTGGGCCTGGGAGTGGAGCAGGGAAAGGAAGCTTGTGGGCTTGGAGGCGGAGCGGGGGGAAGGAGAGGAGGCGGAGGCGAAGGAGGAGTACGCCGCTCGCGTACTGCGCGTGCTGGGCCTGCTCCTGAGCAGCGTCGGGACCGAGGTAGGCACTCCAGATTTACTGGCTGAGGCTGGGCTCCGTCGCCTCCTTCTACGCCTGGCTCAACAACCTGGGCCTGGGAGTGGAGCAGGGAAAGGAAGCTTGTGGGCTTGGAGGCGGAGCGGGGGGAAGGAGAGGAGGCGGAGGCGAAGGAGGAGTACGCCGCTCGCGTACTGCGCGTGCTGGGCCTGCTCCTGAGCGGCGTCGGGACCGAGGTAGGCACTCCAGATTTACTGGCTGAGGCTGGGCTCCGTCGCCTCCTTCTACGCCTGGCTCAACAACCTGGGCCTGGGAGTGGAGCAGGGAAAGGAAGCTTGTGGGCTTGGAGGCGGAGCGGGGGGAAGGAGAGGAGGCGGAGGCGAAGGAGGAGTACGCCGCTCGCGTACTGCGCGTGCTGGGCCTGCTCCTGAGCAGCGTCGGGACCGAGGTAGGCACTCCAGATTTACTGGCTGAGGCTGGGCTCCGTCGCCTCCTTCTACGCCTGGCTCAACAACCTGGGCCTGGGAGTGGAGCAGGGAAAGGAAGCTTGTGGGCTTGGAGGCGGAGCGGGGGGAAGGAGAGGAGGCGGAGGCGAAGGAGGAGTACGCCGCTCGCGTACTGCGCGTGCTGGGCCTGCTCCTGAGCAGCGTCGGGACCGAGGTAGGCACTCCAGATTTACTGGCTGAGGCTGGGCTCCGTCGCCTCCTTCTACGCCTGGCTCAACAACCTGGGCCTGGGAGTGGAGCAGGGAAAGGAAGCTTGTGGGCTTGGAGGCGGAGCGGGGGGAAGGAGAGGAGGCGGAGGCGAAGGAGGAGTACGCCGCTCGCGTACTGCGCGTGCTGGGCCTGCTCCTGAGCGGCGTCGGGACCGAGGTAGGCACTCCAGATTTACTGGCTGAGGCTGGGCTCCGTCGCCTCCTTCTACGCCTGGCTCAACAACCTGGGCCTGGGAGTGGAGCAGGGAAAGGAAGCTTGTGGGCTTGGAGGCGGAGCGGGGGGAAGGAGAGGAGGCGGAGGCGAAGGAGGAGTACGCCGCTCGCGTACTGCGCGTGCTGGGCCTGCTCCTGAGCAGCGTCGGGACCGAGGTAGGCACTCCAGATTTACTGGCTGAGGCTGGGCTCCGTCGCCTCCTTCTACGCCTGGCTCAACAACCTGGGCCTGGGAGTGGAGCAGGGAAAGGAAGCTTGTGGGCTTGGAGGCGGAGCGGGGGGAAGGAGAGGAGGCGGAGGCGAAGGAGGAGTACGCCGCTCGCGTACTGCGCGTGCTGGGCCTGCTCCTGAGCAGCGTCGGGACCGAGGTAGGCACTCCAGATTTACTGGCTGAGGCTGGGCTCCGTCGCCTCCTTCTACGCCTGGCTCAACAACCTGGGCCTGGGAGTGGAGCAGGGAAAGGAAGCTTGTGGGCTTGGAGGCGGAGCGGGGGGAAGGAGAGGAGGCGGAGGCGAAGGAGGAGTACGCCGCTCGCGTACTGCGCGTGCTGGGCCTGCTCCTGAGCAGCGTCGGGACCGAGGTAGGCACTCCAGATTTACTGGCTGAGGCTGGGCTCCGTCGCCTCCTTCTACGCCTGGCTCAACAACCTGGGCCTGGGAGTGGAGCAGGGAAAGGAAGCTTGTGGGCTGGGAGGCGGAGGGGGGGGAAGGAGAGGAGGCGGAGGCGAAGGAGGAGTACGCCGCTCGCGTACTGCGCGTGCTGGGCCTGCTCCTGAGCAGCGTCGGGACCGAGGTAGGCACTCCAGATTTACTGGCTGAGGCTGGGCTCCGTCGCCTCCTTCTACGCCTGGCTCAACAACCTGGGCCTGGGAGTGGAGCAGGGAAAGGAAGCTTGTGGGCTTGGAGGCGGAGCGGGGGGAAGGAGAGGAGGCGGAGGCGAAGGAGGAGTACGCCGCTCGCGTACTGCGCGTGCTGGGCCTGCTCCTGAGCAGCGTCGGGACCGAGGTAGGCACTCCAGATTTACTGGCTGAGGCTGGGCTCCGTCGCCTCCTTCTACGCCTGGCTCAACAACCTGGGCCTGGGAGTGGAGCAGGGAAAGGAAGCTTGTGGGCTTGGAGGCGGAGCGGGGGGAAGGAGAGGAGGCGGAGGCGAAGGAGGAGTACGCCGCTCGCGTACTGCGCGTGCTGGGCCTGCTCCTGAGCAGCGTCGGGACCGAGGTAGGCACTCCAGATTTACTGGCTGAGGCTGGGCTCCGTCGCCTCCTTCTACGCCTGGCTCAACAACCTGGGCCTGGGAGTGGAGCAGGGAAAGGAAGCTTGTGGGCTTGGAGGCGGAGCGGGGGGAAGGAGAGGAGGCGGAGGCGAAGGAGGAGTACGCCGCTCGCGTACTGCGCGTGCTGGGCCTGCTCCTGAGCAGCGTCGGGACCGAGGTAGGCACTCCAGATTTACTGGCTGAGGCTGGGCTCCGTCGCCTCCTTCTACGCCTGGCTCAACAACCTGGGCCTGGGAGTGGAGCAGGGAAAGGAAGCTTGTGGGCTTGGAGGCGGAGCGGGGGGAAGGAGAGGAGGCGGAGGCGAAGGAGGAGTACGCCGCTCGCGTACTGCGCGTGCTGGGCCTGCTCCTGAGCAGCGTCGGGACCGAGGTAGGCACTCCAGATTTACTGGCTGAGGCTGGGCTCCGTCGCCTCCTTCTACGCCTGGCTCAACAACCTGGGCCTGGGAGTGGAGCAGGGAAAGGAAGCTTGTGGGCTTGGAGGCGGAGCGGGGGGAAGGAGAGGAGGCGGAGGCGAAGGAGGAGTACGCCGCTCGCGTACTGCGCGTGCTGGGCCTGCTCCTGAGCAGCGTCGGGACCGAGGTAGGCACTCCAGATTTACTGGCTGAGGCTGGGCTCCGTCGCCTCCTTCTACGCCTGGCTCAACAACCTGGGCCTGGGAGTGGAGCAGGGAAAGGAAGCTTGTGGGCTTGGAGGCGGAGCGGGGGGAAGGAGAGGAGGCGGAGGCGAAGGAGGAGTACGCCGCTCGCGTACTGCGCGTGCTGGGCCTGCTCCTGAGCAGCGTCGGGACCGAGGTAGGCACTCCAGATTTACTGGCTGAGGCTGGGCTCCGTCGCCTCCTTCTACGCCTGGCTCAACAACCTGGGCCTGGGAGTGGAGCAGGGAAAGGAAGCTTGTGGGCTTGGAGGCGGAGCGGGGGGAAGGAGAGGAGGCGGAGGCGAAGGAGGAGTACGCCGCTCGCGTACTGCGCGTGCTGGGCCTGCTCCTGAGCAGCGTCGGGACCGAGGTAGGCACTCCAGATTTACTGGCTGAGGCTGGGCTCCGTCGCCTCCTTCTACGCCTGGCTCAACAACCTGGGCCTGGGAGTGGAGCAGGGAAAGGAAGCTTGTGGGCTTGGAGGCGGAGCGGGGGGAAGGAGAGGAGGCGGAGGCGAAGGAGGAGTACGCCGCTCGCGTACTGCGCGTGCTGGGCCTGCTCCTGAGCAGCGTCGGGACCGAGGTAGGCACTCCAGATTTACTGGCTGAGGCTGGGCTCCGTCGCCTCCTTCTACGCCTGGCTCAACAACCTGGGCCTGGGAGTGGAGCAGGGAAAGGAAGCTTGTGGGCTTGGAGGCGGAGCGGGGGGAAGGAGAGGAGGCGGAGGCGAAGGAGGAGTACGCCGCTCGCGTACTGCGCGTGCTGGGCCTGCTCCTGAGCAGCGTCGGGACCGAGGTAGGCACTCCAGATTTACTGGCTGAGGCTGGGCTCCGTCGCCTCCTTCTACGCCTGGCTCAACAACCTGGGCCTGGGAGTGGAGCAGGGAAAGGAAGCTTGTGGGCTTGGAGGCGGAGCGGGGGGAAGGAGAGGAGGCGGAGGCGAAGGAGGAGTACGCCGCTCGCGTACTGCGCGTGCTGGGCCTGCTCCTGAGCAGCGTCGGGACCGAGGTAGGCACTCCAGATTTACTGGCTGAGGCTGGGCTCCGTCGCCTCCTTCTACGCCTGGCTCAACAACCTGGGCCTGGGAGTGGAGCAGGGAAAGGAAGCTTGTGGGCTTGGAGGCGGAGCGGGGGGAAGGAGAGGAGGCGGAGGCGAAGGAGGAGTACGCCGCTCGCGTACTGCGCGTGCTGGGCCTGCTCCTGAGCAGCGTCGGGACCGAGGTAGGCACTCCAGATTTACTGGCTGAGGCTGGGCTCCGTCGCCTCCTTCTACGCCTGGCTCAACAACCTGGGCCTGGGAGTGGAGCAGGGAAAGGAAGCTTGTGGGACCGCCACTGGGACTCCACGCTCGGATCTGCACCTCAGCCTCAGCTGCTCTGCACCTCAGCCTCCACTGCACCTTAGCCTAAGCTGCTAGAGGTTGCCACCTTCTGATGGAAAAAAAGCTTAAGAGACAGTTTGCGAGAGGATTGAGAGGCCTTGTAGAAGGGGTATTCCACTTAGCAAAAATCGAAGGTTCGAGTTGGGAATCGTGATTAGGCCATGGTATTGGTCCATTTAGTTGTGATCTCAGCCCAACAAACCCTGGCCCAAAATATTGCTTAATTGCTGAGAAATGACCATTTTTCTAACACCTACTTTTTTGATCTTTGGATGACCTAAAAATCGATTTTTGGGCAATTTCAACCAACATTTTTTGACCAACCCCAGACTATTATATATCAATCGAACCGCAAAACTATAACAAATTTCATGGTGACAATTGTTTGCCGCAAAAGAAAAATTTTTTTAATTGATTTTTCAAAAAATCGATTTTCGCATTTTGCAATTTTTCGCACATAAAAACTGATTGCTAAATAGGATCAAAAAATTCAAGGCTAAGACCTAGCCTATCTTTTTATTCACATTCTTGCCGTCATTTTGGTATATAAAACTTTGCTGTTGGCGATGTGAGACTCGGAAAATTTTTTGATTGAAAATTTGAACTTCAATCTTAGCCCTATGTTATAGCATAGGCAAAAAATGGCCAAAAAATTTTTGTTCTCAAATTTTGAATTTTTCGGCATGATATGTTCATTTACGACCCCCTCCACCTCGCTGTATCATTTGTTTCCCCAGAATTTGTTTGAATCTGCTCAAACAGAAATGCCCATTTTCCTATGTTATAGCATAGGCAATGTTAAAGCATAGGAAAATGGGCATTTCTGTTTAAGCAGATTCAAACAAATTCTGGGGAAACAAATGATACAGCGAGGTGGAGGGGGTCGTAAATGAACATATCATGCCGAAAAATTCAAAATTTGAGAACAAAAATTTTTGACCGCGGAGCGGCCCGAAGGGCCGCTCCGCGGTCTATAGAGGTTGCTCAACTTTTGTCCTCGTATATTGGGCTGGCGCGAGGGAGCATAGCGACCGTCAGCGCCCAGCCCCTCTTTTCGACCCAGATGTACGTTTTCGGGGTTATTGCTAGATCTTAAAATTGATAAGGCTCCTGCTCCTCACAGAAGAATCCAATCGTTCTGATTCTTTTTGCATTAGAAAGAGCATCATCGAATTGTCCAAAACTCGCGAGAAATCGCCCAAAACTTGCAGCAATCATTATAAAATCACTCAAAACCATTTGTCCGAACTCCTTCTTCTCCTTCTTCTTCTCCTTCTTCTTCTCCGCATCTATTCAATGGACGATAGTAGGTATTCAATCGGCCTGTACTTAAGGCATCAATTGGCAAGGTTCAATGGTAATTCTGTGCAATTAATATGGTATAAGTCTACATAGGAATGTGTGCCGCTGTGTGGTCAAGTGGCTTGTCTATTTGGCTCGATTCAGAGATGACCAAGTTCAAACCTTCTTTGATCCTTTTATTTTATTCTTTTATTTTATTATCTTAAAAGTGGAAGAAATATGTGGTACCATCGGCAGACCAAAAATAATACTCCTTGTTCCCAAAAATCGATTGCCCTGAGTTTAAGACAAGAAAAATTCTCAAAAATATGTTAATTTTCCAATGAATTTGCATTATATTTTTGATTTTCGAATTTTTCCTTTTCGTTATATTTTTCAAATAAGTTTTTTTATTCACTTTTTTAATTTATCTAATAAAATCTTAACTAAATATATAGCCAACAATATCAAATTTGTATTTTTACATTTTATACTATATTAAAAGTGGGAGAAATATCTGGTACCATCGGCAGGCCAAATGTGGGCCTCTTTTCTCCAAAATTTGGAATTGCCTCGAGTAAAAAGTCAAGGAAATACAATTTCTACTAGTGGAATCTGCTGCGTCATCTGCATTTTGTTTTTGGGCGCGCATGGAAAGAGACACTGAACTGCGCGCCAAAAACAAAATGCAACTGTCCAAGCAGCAGATTCCACTAGTAGAAATTGTATTTCCTTGACTTTTTACTCGAGGCAATTCCAAATTTTGGAGAAAAGAGGCCCACATTTGGCCTGCCGATGGTACCAGATATTATATATATATATATTTCTGGAAATGCTGTCCACGGGCGAATTCTCAACGGATTGGGACAAACTTTTTTTTTCCTGAAAGGTAATGCTATTTTAGGAAGATCTGGAGGGGTGGAACCGGTTTCCGAGCATTTGAAACATTACTTTTTTGGGTAGAAAGGTTGAAAAATGGGGTATGCTGTAAAATGCTCAATTCTCAACGGATTTTGACAAACTTTTTTTTTCCTGAAAGGTAATAATATTTTAGGAAGATCTGGAGGGGTGGAACCGGTTTCCAAGCTTTTGAAACATTACTTTTTTGGGTAGAAATGTTCAAAAATGGGGTATGCTGTAAAATGCTCAATTCTCAACGGATTGGGACAAACTTTTTTTTTCCTGAAAGGTAATGAGATTTTAGGAAGATCTGGAGGGGTGGAACCGGTTTCCGAGCATTTGAAACATTACTTTTTTGGGTAGAAAGGTTGAAAAATGGGGTATGCTGTAAAATGCTCAATTCTCAACGGATTTTGACAAACTTTTTTTTTCCTGAAAGGTAATAATATTTTAGGAAGATCTGGAGAGGTTTAACAAGTCCCGGATCATTTGAAACATTACTTTTTTGGGTAGAAGGTTGAAAAATGGGGTATGTTGAGAGCTCCGCGGTCACCTATTGCGCTCTGCGCCATATACTTGTTTGGCCATTTTTTGCCTATGCTATAACATAGGGCTAAGATTGAAGTTCAAATTTTCAATCAAAAAATTTTCCGAGTCTCACATCGCCAACAGCAAAGTTTTATATACCAAAATGACGGCAAGAATGTGAATAAAAAGATAGGCTAGGTCTTAGCCTTGAATTTTTTGATCCTATTTAGCAATCAGTTTTTATGTGCGAAAAATTGCAAAATGCGAAAATCGATTTTTTGAAAAATCAATTAAAAAAATTTTTCTTTTGCGGCAAACAATTGTCACCATGAAATTTGTTATAGTTTTGCGGTTCGATTGATATATAATAGTCTGGGGTTGGTCAAAAATTGTTGGTTGAAATTGCCCAAAAATCGATTTTTAGGTCATCCAAAGGTCAAAAAAGTAGGTGTTAGAAAAATGGTCATTTCTCAGCAATTAAGCAATATTTTGGGCCAGGGTTTGTTGGGCTGAGATCACAACTAAATGGACCAATACCATGGCCTAATCACGATTCCCAACTCGAACCTTCGATTTTTGCTAAGTGGAATACCCCCTCTGAATCCTCTCGCAAACCGCCTCTTAAGACTATAGTGATAGCTGAGCACATGTAAAATTTGTGAAACCATTATGCCACACGGCTAGCTTTCGCCTCTTTATTAATATGCAGAGGCACAAACAGAGAGCCCTGCTTGATGTCCCTTAATCTTCAGAGATGGCCTTGGACGAGCAAGAATTTCTAGGAGCCCAGCGCATTCTGGCGCTCTGCCCAGAACTACAATTCGTCAAGCGTCAGTCCTGATCGCTGACTGGAGTCGAGGCGAGATGAGCACGAGAGTAGACATCAAAATCATGCGGAGCGAGGGCAGGAAGGAGCAGGCAGAGGCGGAGTGGCGGCGTGAACTCAGGCGTTCCAAGTCCAGGGCGCTCAGCACTACATCCAGCAGCCCCTTCGCGACTTTCGAGTGGGAGAGGAGATCCTGATGACGTCGCCAGCCGCCAACTACAGTCTGGAGGAGTTCCTGGAAGGTGTAGGCAGCATCACCGCCGCCGACGCCGTCGCATACACCTACGCCCACCTCCTAAACGTCATTCTCCACCTCCACAAGGCCAATCTCGACATGCCCGACCTGCACGTCGGGCAGCTCTTAGTCTCCGAAGGCGGTCAACTGCGCCTGACTGACTTTGGGAACACCGTAGTCTCCACTGAAGAGACTCGCCGCAGCGCAATCCAGCTGACTTGCAAGATCGTCTGCCAACTCTGCGGCATACACGCCGGGCGAGAAGAAGGAGGAGATGCGGAGCCAGGATGCTCTAATATCAGATGGAGAAAAGCTGGAAGGTAAATTAATTACAAAAATCAAATTGAGTCTTGTTTAAAAGCGGGAATTTTCTAAAAAAAAAGTAGAAAATTGTAGGAGCTCCACGGCTGTCAGCTGGGGCCTGAGCATTGGCCTGAGAAAGGACATCCCCATTTCGCATGGGTCTCTCGGAGGAGCAGGCCCTGGAGCGGACGCCAACGCCAACCTCCACGATAAAGCAGGCCTTAGACCTCCGCACGCCAATACGCCACAACCCATGGGCACAGGTCACTTTTTTACGCCTCAACAAGTCTTTGCAATACTTTAATCAACTAATGATCAAACAAAACTGATATAGCAGCGCATATTTGAGCGTGCGTTTGTCGCAAAAACGAAGCGAAAGGAAGCTATATGGAGTTGTGTTACATTGACAGGCTCAGTTTTGAAAACGAGCAGTGACACGAGCAGCACCTGCTCCTCCACCTACAAGACTCCCCCCTCTCCCAATTGGGCCAACAGCAGGCCAGAGAGCTTGTGCCAGCTCTCATGGTGAAGCTTCTTCACTTGTTAGCCTGGAATAACCCCCGTAAAAATGGCCTCTATGTTCCAGGCCAAAAACATCAGGCGTATCATCAGCTCGCCCGCACTGAGGTGCCTCCAGACAGCGGCTCCGACGGTGAAGTGGTGGGGCGGGCGTGGAGAGGTCGTTGAGGGCCTCCGCACGCGGATGCGAACCATCCCGTCCCCCGCCTGGAACCTAGACCGCCTGGTGCCACCCCATCCTACTCATTCACAACTACAATCTCTCTTATTTTAGGAGGCGGCCGACCGACCCTTCTTCCGACTTCGGGATGGCTTCGAGGCGCAGAAGTCGGCGGGGGAGGAGGAGGAGGAGAAGCCGGCATATCGCCAGCGGGTGCAACGGGTGGTGGCTGGGTTGCTGGCCGACGTGGGGGCGGAGGTTAGCGCTGGCATTTGGAGTGGAGAATGAATAGAGATGAACTTTGAGGAGACATTGGTGGTCTTCGGCCATGCCGGGACCGCCAAAGCCATTGCGCCTCTTCTCGGCACCGCCGCCACCACTGTCTCCACCGCCTCTTACTTTGCTTGGGTTTCAGCTTTTCTCCCACCCAGGTCTATCTAGAATTTTAACTATATAGTTAGTATATTCAACAATGCACAAAATGGTCTCTATGTTTCAGACCAAGGGCATCAGCCGAATCTTTTGCTCGCCTGCTCTATAGTGCCTGCAGACGGCGGCTCCGACGGTGAGGCGATGGCTATTTGGGAAACCTAAGCCACCTTCACCCTGCCCCACCCTCCGTACAAGCATTTGCTTGCCTGAGATAAAAGCTAAGAGACACATCTGGGCAATTGTTGGTGTTCGTCGGAAAGAGTGGGCAAAATTGGAATAATTCATTTTACCAATTCATTTTCTTTCCTTTTCTACATTCCTTTTAACAGGGCCCGTAAGTCATATGAAGAAGCAGTATAGTAAGTCTGTATCTGCACGAAAAGCAGGCAGAAACTTAAGAAATAATCCGATGAGAGGTGAAGAAGAAATGACGACGAGCTAACGTAAGACATGAAAAGTAGGCATGATTTTAGGAAATGATTGGCCGACCCCGACATGGCAGATAAAGAGAGAGGAGGAGTTTCGCATTGGAAGGGGCGGCCTGGCTGTATGGTGGTGGGTTGGGAAAGAACCACCCCAGCATATCATTCGCTCATTTTGGTACGAACTATATCAGGCACTAATGTTTTCTCCCTTATTATTGATGTTGCTGAACGCAGTATTTGATTGCAGTGCTAACATTCAGCGCAGTGACTCATCTGTATGAAAACTGGGAATGATTTCAGGATATGATTGGCCGACCCCGACCTGGCAAAGCATGAGATAGGAGGAAGCCAGGTCGGGGGGAAATTTCGCGCTGGTTGGGGCGGCCTGGCTAGGGGGGTGGTGGGCTGCGAAGTTACACCCCTCGCATATCATTCGCTCGTCCTGCCCAATGGTAGTGCCCACTCAGCAAGGTAATCTCCTCTCTCCACTTGGTCATCCTCAGCTAATACTCAGCTTTGCCTGCCTCTTACATCCAGCATATGATTTGCTCGTCTGGCGGTGGAGCTGGCGAGCGGAGAAGTGGTGTCTGAGAGTTTCTCTCCTCCGCCCTCTCCCTGCACTCACCCTCCCGTCTTATCATCCACAAGGACTCTAGATGCAGCACAAATGTAAGCCAGGGACAAGTTTACATATCTGCATGAAACCTAGGCATGGCTTTAGGACAAAAGGCCGACCCCGGCTGGCAAGCGAAGAATGAGGAGTGAGGCCAGGCCGGGGGGGCATTCGACCTGGTTGGTCGCGGCCTGGCGGAGGGGTTGGGGGGCGTCGAATGCCCACCCCCATTTACTTACTGACTGATCTGAGTGAGTCTTTCGCTCGTCCAGTCGAGTCTTTAGAGATGGAGATGGTGGTGGCCAATCTCGCCTTCTATGATGCTCCGTCTTTGCCACACTAAGGTCCCCTCGTCACTCGTCCTCTAACCCGCCTTTTGACTTCAGAGCTGGCCACCTCAGACTGGTCTGGACGAAGCCACCACATCATACACCACGATTGGCTCATTTGATTGATTCATTGCTGTTCGATTGGCTTGGTTGAATTTGGTTTGCTTTTTAGCGTTGCCTTTCTTGTAATTCATTTTGCAATTTAGTTTTTTTCTTCTTCTGAAAACTTCTGCTTCATACAAACGCCATTCCGCTTCCCCAGCTTTAGTTGAAAACACAGACAAACCTGTGTGGCACCTGTGCCACCACAGTTTTCTGTAATGTTTTCGGGTGTTATGTTCGGAGAGTGTAATTAAATAGGCGATAGGATTTTTCAGTTCTGAACCAAAATCCTATATCCGCCCCTGGAGATGTTGTTTGCAGTTTTCTTAGGTCAAATTTTGTTCGCTTATTCAGCTCGCCTTGATATCCCACCGTTGCGGCAAAGAAGGTGGGAAAAACCATAATTGCGAGTCAGTGAGAGTCAGAAAGCAGACGGGACAAAGAGAAAGAGACAGTGTGCATTCGAATCTCTGCTATCCTACCTACCCTCTTTGCCACCGTCTTGTGCTACTTCTTGGCCAGTTTTCTTTTTCAAATCGGTGATGGAGAGCCAGATGAGCGACCTCGGAATAATCGCTCTTGTTTGCTTTTCCACGTTCTCCTATAAACTCACACTATCGCAGCAGCCTATGAGAGAAATGGAACATTGTCATAAATGAAGACTAGCGTTTGCTAGCAAATTTTAGGAGCCGCAGCATGAAGGCAAAAACGATATGGGCAGCCGCAGTTGGCCTCATCCTCGAAACACTCAGCAAAGTTGGAAATGTGGAGAGTGATGGGCTTGAAGGAGGAAGCGGCCAATCGAAGGAAGGAGAGTGCAGAGGCAGCTGGAGACGAAGAAGCGGGAGCAGGAAGAGCTGTTGGAGAGGCTGTGCCTGATGGAGGCTTTGCTGGAAAGCAGCGAGCAGTGTGCCGAATTCTACCAGCGCAAGTATCTCGCCCTCCGCTCGGAACTGGAAAGCATTCTTGCTGAGTTTGCGATAGAATTTACTCAATTCATTCTTTTTTCTTTTCGTTTTTATTGATTTTTGTTGCAATGACGGACTAGTCCATACTCGCTTAATTGCGCGGCCGAAGGCCGCCTGCCCCGGGGGCCGGGCCGCGGCGGGGGGGGGGCGCCCGCGACGCAAGGCCCCCCCCCGGCCCGCGCCCCCACCCGGCCCCCCCCCCCCTTCATGTCTCATATATATATATTTCTTTCCCCCCCCCCCCTACCCCCTCAAAACCAAACAAAACCAAGAAAAAAACAAAACAAACCAAAAAACCCAAACCAAAAACAAAACCACACAACAACCCCCACCAAAGTCAATGCTTATTTCGAATTTAGATACCGCAATTTTTACGATCATTTTTAAAACATCTCAAGCAATGCGATGCACAACACTTCTTGCAGAACTCCATTTCGATTTTGATGAGCTATGAGAGTCGATGATTTTCTACACCAACAGCAACAAAGCATATCACGCAACTTCGACCCACTAATGCGAGTACTGGTAGGACGAATATTAGTGGCAGGTGGTAGGTGTTGATGAGGTGAGGGCATGGGGAGTGAAGATGGGCGAGTGGGAAAGTGAAAGGAGGTAGAAGGCCTTTGCCTCGGCTGAATGCTGCCCGGGCCTTTGCTGGTTCTGGAATTGAGTAATAACAGCGTTCCCACGAGTAACTTGTTCCGGGGCCTCCTCAAATGTAGGCCAGTCACTTGGAAAATGAAGTGTGAGGGTGGGAGGGCTGGGGTGTAGAATGAAGTGAGGGTGTATAGGGAGGCCGAGAGGGGAGATGGCCTTAACTGGCCCCCAGGACCAGTGAAGGGTTCCAGGCAGGGGCGCCGTGGGGGAGAAAGTGGTGCTGGGGACCACCTGAAGGCAGTCTGACCAGCTGGGTGCGACAAATTGCTGGGAAAGACTCGTCTTTTTCTGGTGCCAGCCCCCTCTGGAGGTTGCCAGTGGCGGCAGAGGGCGGCGGATGGAAGGGAAATGTGAATGGATGAGTCAGCTGGGGTGGGCGAGAGATGCGTAAGTTAGTAGGCCATCGCGGACAATGGCACGCTTCCGCCCAGCTTCTTTTTTACGACCACCCGAGGGAGAGAGGAGGTGAAGGGCTGGGTGGAGGGTAGTGGTGGTAGTAGTGCAGGTGAAGGTCGTGATGGGGGGCTGAGTGGCTGTGTCCGAGGAGCTCCCCTGGGGCCCAGCCTTTGGCGTGGAGGCCGGAAGTGGGAGGGTTGGGGGACGAGAGGTGCGGTTAATTGTGCCGCTGTTCCAGAGTCGAGGCCTCCGCTTTGTCCTCCTTTTTGCCCCTCCCATCCCCTACCCGCCCCCCTCTGCCTCATTAACCTTCTGCTCCATGCGCATCCACTAATTCTTCGCCCGAGTCTTTGACACCAGCTAAGGCGCGGAACAATGCTCCCCGTATGGCCAATGGGCCTTCCTCCTCCTTTTTTGAGGCCAGCTTTGTAAAGCAGTGGCAAGTGATGGGAGCGCCCCGCGAAAATTGGGGAAATGGAGGCCAGATGGAGGGGGCTGGCCTAAAATGGCAGTGTGTGTTCCAGGCTTCCCGGAAGCGGCGGCAAAACCAGATTGGCCCTCACACACTCTGTCCAGCCTTATCCAGCCTCCAGCTCTGTGCACCCATGGAGACGATGGCCAAAATTCCGCCCCAGACCAGGACGCAGCTGGTTAGGCCCCCACCCGTTGCTTTGGGAGGGCAGTTTGCTGTCTAGGGGAGTGGGGTGATGGTGGAGAGGAGTGTGGCAGAAGAAACATGCGGGCTGGATATGCTTCACTGGTGCTGTGATGGAGTGTCAGAGAGTCTGTCTTTGCTGGGCGCCGATTTGTGGCCTAGTGGTGTATAGGCTGGTTGGAAAGGGGGATGCATTGGCCGCCAGTCCAGTCAAGTGACCCTAATAGCCGTCTATGTTTCGCCAACTTTCTCCTTTTGTTCGCTGCGGGCAAATTTGGGGCCACACCAGTTGGGCATTCTCAAAGTGTTGCGTTCCTCTACAATTATTTCAAACAGTCCCAGATCTATAGACCAGTTTCGAAACTCACTTTCTCACATCCACTGCGTTTTTTCAACAATTTTCCAACATCCGCTTGTAAGATCATAAAACGGCTATAAACCAGCTTAGAATAGGCTAACTGGGGGTCACAGCTTCAGAGGGGAGGTCATTTAGGCGATGAGCGTGTGCTGGTGGAGGAGAGATGAATGTGGCACATTGGCCGTGGCCGCTCATAAATCCGACAGCCCTCTTTCCACCGCCGCTGCGGACTTTCACCTTTGCTACCTCCCTAACCACCTAGCCTACGAGCCCCCATCCCTCCTCCTCGCCCCTCTCCACCTTCTCCACCCCGATATGGTAGCCGGTGACGGAAGCCGTCCTGACACTTGTCAACGCCCCCAACCGCTAATGCCTCCTTAGCCCCCGCACCTTAGCTGGGGGGAGGGCCACCTTGGAAGGAGCCAGGAAACAGCGCCTCGCTCCACCGCCCATGCGAGGCTTCCAAAATTGACCTATCCCCGACTAACTATCAACGCCTCTAGCACACTCTATCTCTCCCCCAGTCAATCTGGCCAAGATGAGCGCTAGTACAGCAGAGCCGGCAATTCCCGTCTTTTCCGAGGCCTTCGGGGCCGGGGCCCAGTGGACTGGCAACCTTTGGCCCACCAACCAGGTTCTCTGCTCATATTTCATCTGGTCGAATTTATTTCGCCTTTTTCTCCACTTCCATGCTTCTCTGCTGAGCATAATGATGGGCTTCCGACTTGCCTACTTGCATGAGTCATGATTGAGCGTGGTTCGGTGAAGTATTTTTCCCAGTGCGCGTCACATCCTGCAGCAAAAACAGATGCCCATTGTGCAGGTGATGGAGGTGCCGGCAATGACAGCTCTCAACGTCTACCCACCCCTCCACCCCTTCCCCGGCCAGGGCCACCTCTCCGACTCTGCCAAGAAGCGACGTAAGCTTTTCAACTCTTCTACTGCCTCTCTCCTCCCCGCCTGTCAAAAGGCAAGCGCCCGTGGCTGGCGGCATGCCGGCCCTCCATAATTTCCCCGCCAGGCAATTTTCCACCCCGCACTCATTCTCTGGCCCCCGTCAACGGTTTCCGCGGCCCCCTCTTTTCAACGCGCCTCCTCCCATCCCAATGCCATGCGGATTCACAGCTTGGAGCGCACAATCATCATGCGGCTGGCATTGACGAGGGGGGCGGATGAGGGGAGGGCCAAAGGGCGACGGGGGAAGGACAGTGGCGCGGCCATTGTTCAGCCTTTACGCTTCTGCTCCAGGCCAACAGCCACAGCCATGGCCACCTTTTTTGCCGCTCCGGGATGTGGCCTGAGAACCCCCACACGCGCCCCCACACACAGGCCATCAAGGGATGATTGCCACTGGGGGCCTGCCGGCCTGGCAATGATCTAGGTGGCGAAGAAAAGAGCAGCGCCAGCGCTACCGTAGAGGAGGCGGAAGAAAAGTGAGGCGAAGAAAAAGGCAGTGTGTGTGAGGCAGTAGGAGGGTGCAGTGAGGGAGAGAGGAGGGGGAGGCAAAAGGGGGGGGGGGGGGGGGAGGGCAAGAGGGAGGTGGGCGTGGCCAAGTAGGGGCACTAAGTGTGCGCCTCTCCTCCTCCAAGCCTAGGGCCGGGGATAGGGGAGGGGTGGGGTTGGGGGTTGTTGGGGGTGGGGGTGTTGGTGTGTAGTGTGAGGAGGAGTGAAGGGAAGCAGTGCCAGGGCTGTGCGCAAGCGTGCTGCCTCGCCGCACGCCGCTACGCAAGGGCGAGCCCTCGGAGGACAGAGGAGGGCCATGGACCTCTCCAGTGCCTACCGCTACAACCCCTATACCGCCTTCTCCTATCCGCCGCCCAGCGTCCCGCATCCCGCCTATGCCAGTTCGCTTCTTCTCCTGCTCCTCCAGGGTTTGCTGGGCTGTGTCAAGGGCTTGGTTCCGGAAGAGGGGATGTGGAAGAGGGGATGTGGGGAAGGGGTGGGCTAGGAGGACTGGGGCAGGCCATTGATCCCCGCGCTTGGCCGAGCAGCACAGCAGCAGCAGAGGGCGTTAGGCAGGAGTCTCCCCTGCCCTTTCTCTCCAGCCCAGTGTCTTCTTCCGGAGGCGCTTCTGGGTGCCTGCTCTTTGTCTAAGGAGATTAGGCCATGATTGACTGGCTTATTGGATTGCTGGGCCGCCCTTTCGCCGCCCGCCACCGACACCCCCTCCCTAATTGCATTCCTTTCACACTAAGTGTTCCGCACCGCCTTCCTTTTACCATCCTCTTCTCTCTTCCCCCTGCCCTCATCTCCTCTGCTCTCTCCCTCATGCCGAAGACTGCCGCTCCGAAGGGCAGCGGATTGCCAGCACTGCCGTTCTTCGACTTCCGCTCCTACTGGTTCAGTCTGGGTGAGTGGAGGGGCGTCTTGTTGTCTAGATTGAGACCTGGGCGTGTGTCTGCGGAGAACAGGCGGCCAACGGCGAAGGTGGGCTCAGCTCCCGGGCCAAGGTGGGCTGAGCTCCCGTCAGCTCCGATTAGGGAGAGCCTGCCTCCCAGTGTTGCAACTGGTCTAAAAGGAGGCCCCCCTCTCCGCATTGGAGGGCGTCATAAAGAGACATCTGTCGCCTGATTTCATTAGCACTCACCTTGTCCCACCTTTGGCCTCCTTCCCTCCTCCCCTCCCCCAAGGCCAGGCTCCCAGATGGAGAGCTTGCTTCCTTCTGCTTAGGCACGCAATGAAGGGCGTATATGAGGATGGGATGAGAATGCAAAAGGGATGTGGAGTGGGTGGTGAAGTTGAAGGCCACACGGGCGTGAACCAACTGGGCGGGGTCTTCGTGAACGGGCGCCCGCTGCCCGACAACATCCGCCACAAGATCGTGGAGTTGGCGCACCAGGGCGTCCGCCCCTGCGACATCAGCCGCCAGCTTCGCGTCTCACATGGCTGCGTCTCCAAGATACTCGGCCGGTACCTTCTCCCACCTCCTCTTCTCTTTCATCTCCTTCTTCCCTCTCTCTCCCTCCCAAGGAGCTGGCTAGGAAAGGGGTACCGTAGGAGGCAATCGATGTGGCAGGGGAAGTGAGTGAGGGAGAGAATGGGCTGAGGAAAGGCAGCACTTGAGGGGGTAGAAAGAGAGCAATCCAATTCGGAGTGCTCCGGCAGAACAGGAGAAGAGGGGGAAAGGGGGGGGGGGGCGACCGCAGCTCACTCTTTATGTCCTCGGCTCTCCTGGCCAGTGTGTCCCTGGGGTGGTTTGCTGGTGGGCCCCTGCCTCCCCGGCAGAGTGAATTAGGCAAAGAGCGGCAATATGGAGGCTGGGGGGAGGCCGAGGCACTAAGTGGCCGGAGCAGACAGACAGGCCATGTTTCAGCTACTATGAGACGGGCTCCATCCGCCCCGGCGTCATCGGCGGCTCCAAGCCCAAGGTGGCCACCTCCAAGGTCGTCGATGCCATCGCCAGATACAAAAAGGTCCCCGCCGACCACCAGGCACCACCCAGCAAGGCAGCAAAGAAAGGCATTTCCAGGCCAATCCCACGATGTTCGCCTGGGAGATCCGCGATCGACTGATCAGCGAAGGCGTCTGCGACCAGGAGACGGTGCCCAGCGTGTCCAGCATCAACCGCATCGTGCGCAACAAGGCCGCCGAGAAGATGAAGTCCATCCCGGACTCCCCCGACCAGCCTTCACCCTCCACCCCGCCAGCCCCCAACGCCCCCACCAGCGTCATCGCTCATGCACCTGCTGCTCCCCCAGCCGCCTCCTTCAACATCAACGGCATCCTCGGCCTCCCGCCCCCTCTTCCAGAGGCCAAGAAACACGGTACTAAACAACCCCTTCAAATTTGAATTGGAGAGAATGGGCAAAAAGTTGCAGTGCGAGAGGAGACGGAGCCAGCAGTGGCGGTGAGTCCTCTTGACTTCTATACTTTTTACCCTGCCCTCTTAGGCCTTGCATAGGCAATGAGGGGAGATGCTTGGGAACCGATTTCCGGGGCCCACTGTTTTTCTGTCGCGTCCTTTTTGGGGCGCTTATGAATGCCTGTGTGGGGGGGGGGGGGGCAAAAAGTGGAGCTGTCTTGAATTTGAAGGCCTGGCTGACGTCTCGCATGAAGGGCGACGAGGGAGGCGTCCTATTCGGCAGCTTTCACCAGCAGCACTTCGCACCAGGTTCCCCTGCTCATCCTTGTATTGGACAGACAAGGTCGCCCCCTCATTATGCCTGCCCCGCCCGGTGTGAGGGTGGCTTCCTGTAGGGTGGGTGTCTGGGGGCTGTCACAATGGAGGGCGCTAATCCGAGCGGGTGTTGTGGAGGATGGATTTGGGGAGGGCGTGTGAAGTAGTGCATGGAGGGGTCGTGGGAGGTTGGCGGAGTTTAGCGCCCGCCCCTCCGGAAGTGTGCAGGCGCCTCGTCATTACGCCCCTCACCTCTGGCCAATACTGCTTTCAGTCTGCCCTATATACAACCTGGGAACAGCAGAAGGGTTCTCCAGGGCTCCCCTGATCAAGGGAGGAGGAGGAGGAGGGTGGGTAAGGTGGAAGGAGGGAAAGAAGGAAGGAGGGGGAATAGAAAGGGATATAAGAGGGAAGCCGGTTTGGGGGAATGGAGGTGTGGGTGTGTGTAGGTGCTGAGGGGCGGGCGGTGGTTGTTTGACAAGTGATGCGATGCAGTCTGGAGGTCTAGTGTGTGTGTGTGGGGGCTGGGGGAGGAGAAGAAAGGGAGGCAATATCCGGCAGGCTCTTTGAGCCCGGGCCGGGGGAAGGAGGAGGCGGGCAAGACGAATGGAGGAGGGAGGGAGACATCCCCCGAGCAACAATGCCGCAACTGCCTGTAATGGAATCGGGGCCAGCGGTGGCAAGAGAGGTGGGGATAGGAAGGAGGGAAGGGAGGATGCGGGACCTTGGGCTGTTGCCTAAGCCCAGGAATGGTATTCCGGGCAGTGACTCGGAAAAGTAGTTTTGTGGAGGGATGAGGGAGGCCCCGACCTTGCGCTGTGCCACTGGCGGAAGTGGGAACGACAAACCCCTTACGACCCTCCTTCTATGTCCCCCGCCATCCATCACCCTCACACACACCTTCTTTTACAGTACAATAGCCCCTCAACCCCGCCCGAAACCTCTTCAAAATCGCCTCGCCGGAGAAAAAGCAAACGCAAAGAAGCATTGCAGAAGCCCCACGCCAGCAGACCATGCCCACGGCCAAGCCAGCAGACGTCTACCCGCCCACCTGCGCTGGTTCCATTTTCCAGCAGCCCTTCAGTCTGCCCAAACCCTCTCAAATCGGCTTCAGAAGTGGGCGGGAGCTGTGAAGAGGCGGTGAGTCCAGCAACTGCGGTGGCCAAGAGCGGGGGCCAGACGACATTCATGGGCGGCCAGCCCGCCTATCCCTTCCCCATCTCCCTGCAGCCCAGTTGCACCCTCTCCTATTCCTCCTCCAGGTGGAGAGGCTGGTGATGCTTGCAGATGACTACTATCCAACGACGACCTACGGGGACTTCTCCGCCTGGGGCGTGCATCCCAGCACCCGCGTTCCCAGCAACAATGTTCTCGGTTCATCAGGCCCCTTTCTGAGCAACTCATTCTAGCAATGGGGACTCCTTTCAGCACCAGCTCTAACGCAGTACTACAATCCCGCGCCCATGCCCGCCCCTTCGCTGGACTCTCGATGAAGCAATTGTCGCCGCATATCTCAAGGCCACGTTTAGCATTCTTTTTGATCTTTCACGTTTATGTATCCAAATTAGCAGAGCTTCCTTTCGCAGTGCATCTGACTGTTTCTAGCAACCAACAGTAGGCATTTCTCAGTCCACACCTTGCCCGTGATTCATCACTACTGTCAAGCTTTTACGCCACTCACCCGCTTTAATGCCCTGGTTGCATTTGCTTTTGTTTCATCTACTCCTCTCCATTGCCTTCCCGCTTGATGGACATAAACTCTGTGTCTCAGAGGCAGGCAAGCTACTGAAAGGCAAAGGCTCCAACCCGTCTCCTAAGGCCGAGGGAAAAGCAGCACCTCCAACAAAGGCAGAGGGAAAAAGCCTGATGTCAGCTTCAACAAAAGGGCAAGATTTAGCGCCTCCATTGCCTTGTGGGCAGCTGAGGCCTAAATGCGGGGATCTCGCAAAGACGGCTAATTTATCACCGCTTCTCTATACCAGCAGGGCCTAATGCATGACAGACGGGAAAGGCCTCTGCTGAAAAAGACACCTGGACCGCCTTGGGAGGCTGGGTTGGCAAAAACAGACGGTGGGCGCTGGTTGAAAGAGGTTAGGGGATAGGGGGCAGGATAGGAGGGGGTTGGGAGAGTTAACGAGGCAGAGTGAGCGGTCGTAACTTTGCTACTGGACGTTAATGAAGTGAGGAGAGGGCTTATGAGATGAGGAACGACCAGCGTCAGCCTGACAGCGAGAGCCCCAACCTTTTTATTACTGCACCCCTCATACCCTACTACTCCTCCTATCCACACCAGCCCGTGCCTTTTCCCTCCCTTCACTGACATCCTAATTATTTCACATCACTATTGGAATGAAAGAAACTGAAGAATATGTGGCAAAGTGAAACACGTGAGCGGAAGTGGTGTGTGAACCTAATTGCAACAAGGGAGGAGACAAACACGGGGAGAGGGATAAGGGACTTTGCACTGGCCAGTGGGAGCAGCTGGTCCTGGTCACAGCCCTCGCTGACCAGTGGATAAAAGACCACTTCCTTCCAGCCCCCACACTCACTTCTGCCTCCCTCCACCCTCCCCGCTCTCCACCTCCGCCAAAGACGATGCTCTCTCAGCTCCTCTCGCTCAGTCTGCTCCTCGGCCTCAGCCGTGCCTGCGACTTCCCCCACAACACCGCCAACCAGCTCTACTTCCAGTCCTGCGACACCAGTCTTCCTCCTATCACCCCAGAAAGAGGGAGAGAATAGAGGAGGCGGTTGGCCAGGTCTCCCGATCCAGGTGGACAGCCTGGCGGTGCTGAAGACGGACGGGAGCGCGAACTACCCGGTGGACCCCGCCCACCCGTTTCAGATCAAGGCCGTGGCGCAGAATGGCTACGGCGTGATCCGACACACCCGCACCACCGTGGAGCTGTCCTCCTGGAGCTCCTCCAAGTGCCAGTGGCAGAGCTACTCCTTCATCAACCGCTTCCTCAAGAACCTGGACGGCTGCCAGTTCACCAGCGAGTGCGTCCCCCTGCCCGCCGGCAAGGTCGCCAAGGACGTCACCGTCAACCTATCCAAATTTGCCTGGATCATCAAACTCCTCACCAACGGCGTACTCTTCTATTCCACTCCTATGCCTTCTTTTACGACCCTTGTCCCCATTGCAGACTCCCTACCAGCTCAAGATCACGCAGCACGAAGTGGACAACAGCGCCAACACCCCACTGCTCTGCCTCTACACTCAGTTCCTTGTCCAGCACTAGGCCTTGTGTCATTCTTTGCTGCCAAAGTTTATTCTGCGCTCCGGAAAAAAGACATAAAGCTGAAAATAGCCAAAGCAGACAAGAGGAAGGAAAGAGTGAGCTGAAGTTCGCGCTGGGAATGGATGCGATCGTTGGAGAAAGGCTGCTAAGCAAGCTTCGCCGTGTCATGTCACACTAGGCAGGGCCACAAATATGCATCAAAGCTGCCCCAAGAACTTGAAGAAGAGCAGGCAGAGGAGGAGTCTGGATGAGATCAGCAGTGTCCGCACAGGACCAAATCGCCGCAGGCCAGCCAACAAGCGTTCGTCAATAAATACTCACAAGTCGTACTTGCAGCCGCCCTCCTTGCAGTTGTGCCCGTCCTCCGCCAGCACGAAGCCGGACTCGCAGAGGCAGCGGTAGGAGCCGATCGTGTTCCGACAGATCTGCTGGCAGCCCCCGTTGTTCACGTCGCACTCGTCTCGATCTACAATCGGCCACTGAATGAACTAGACCAGTCCAATGATTCCCTCCTCATGGATGATGATTGATGGAATGTTCATTGAAGAACGGAATGACTGTGAAATGACGTCAAGAGGGTTTTCTGGTGATGAAGAGGGAACCGGTGAAGAAGAGTGCCGCAAAGCCGCTCTTCTGGACGCTCTTGTCAGAGCTGAACTCGATGCGGAGCTTGTTGGTCTCGGAGGTGAGGAGGAAGGGAGGCTCCAGGATGCCGCAGTAGCTCCCGTGCACCTTCCCGCCCTGGCCCACGTCCTGCAGGTCTTCGGACGGACTCCCGGTGCTCTCAGCGCCCGCGCCCACGCTCATGATGCGCACGAAGTCGTACTCGCAGTTCCGCTCAAATCTCTCTGTCTTTGAAGGAAAGGAAGGATGCAAATGGGTTAGAAACATTTTGTCCCTCCATCTCGAAATGGGTGAAGTTGAGGGTGATGCGGTACTGCGGGTGAGCCTCGATCTCCCAGATGCACTTCTTGGAAGCCGGGTAGTGGCTGGGGAAGTTGGGCGAGGTGATGGAGCCGTTCTCCGCATTCAGATAGCCACCACAAGCATCTACAATTTGGACCAATAATGATGCAGCATTGAAGCAATATATATTTGTAGCTGCGGCAACCTTCGCAAGATTTCCCGTCAGCATGGAGTTCATAGCCGATTTCACACTCGCACTCAAATCCACCCAGCGTGTTCACGCATCGATGCTCGCAGCCATGGTTGCTGGTCTTACACTCGTCAAACTCTGAAGCCAGCAGTAAATCCATTGAAGAGATTGTGGTTTTGCTGTGTGACCTTTGATGAACTGCAGGGCGAAGCCGGCCTTCTGGACAGAGTTGTCGGAGTAGAAGCGAATGCGCATCTGGTTCCCCGTGGACTTCACCGAGCGCGGCGTTGCGTAGCCGCAGAACTTTTGCACCTCAACTCTCCCCCTTTTCACTTCTTCTCCCTCCTCAGCTAAGACTGAGTACCAGCGGGGCGTCACTGCTGTGCCCGTCGTAGACCTCGAGGCGGTCGTAGATGCACTCGTTGTGCTGCTCCAGCTAGTGCCAAATCTTTATTCTTTGAGCGAGAGGGAGGAGGAGTGAAGGATGAACCTGGAAGAGCTGGAACTTGAGGGCCACTTGGTAGCCGGCGGGTACGGTGATGAGCCAGACGCAGTCCTGGTCGCTGCGATAGTCGTCCGGATAGCCCGGGCTCTGGATCACCCCCGAGTCCGCGCTCAGTGTACCACCGCAAGCCACTTTAATCCGCCATTTTTTGTTGCTCAGCCGAAGGCCCGCTTAAGCAGTTACATCATTTTTCTCTGATCGGCGTAATTTTAAACCATTGATACTCCCCAACAAAATGGGCTGAAATTTTCAGTGAATATCTATCTTGGTGGTGGCTTCTGATATGTATGTGCAATTTGCATCATTACTGGAAAATATGAAATATTAATTTTAATTTTATAAAAAATTAAATAATGAAAATTATAAATTGATAAGATATTCAATTATTTGCCGCTAAATTTTGCAGGTTACGTAAGCACCCGATGCTAAATACAATTCAATAACAAAAGGTGTATTTCTTGAAATTTAATTAATAACTGGTACCATCGGCAAGCCAAATGTGGGTCTCTTTTCTCCAAATTTTGTAATTGCCTCGAGCAAAAAGTCAAGGAAATACATCTACTACTAGTGGAATCTGCTTGGACAGTTGCATTTTGTTTTTGGCGCGCAGTTCAGTGTCTCTTTCCATGCGCGCCAAAAACAAAATACAGATGACGCAGCAGATTCCACTAGTAGTAGATGTATTTCCTTGACTTTTTGCTCGAGGCAATTACAAAATTTGGAGAAAAGAGACCCACATTTGGCTTGCCGATGGTAGCAGTTATTTCTTCCACTTTTAATATAATATAAAATGTATAAATAAATTATATAAATGTATAAATTTAAATATATGAAAAATAAATAAATAAAAATAAACTCATTGAAAAAATATAACAAACATAAAAGAATCGAAAATATATTTAGATATTAATGGATAAAAAAATAAAAAATATTTTGTTTTTATTTAATTATTTAAAAAATATAACAAAAAAAATTCGAAAATCAAAAATACAATTCAAATTTATGGGCAACCTAACATATTTTTGTGAAATTTTCATGATATATGCTTAGGGCAATCGATTTTTGGGAGAAAATAGCTCTAATTTTGACCTGCCGATAGTACCAGTTATTTTTTCAACTTAAAGTTTCCAAAAAAAATGATTGCCTAAGAAGGATTCGAACCTCCCAGGTTGCCCCAGCTGGTTAATCGCATAGACCACTACACCATGGATGCATATGCATAACTGTTTAACTGAAGACTTATGAATAAAAGTCAATACATGAGGCTCAAGGACCCGGGGAAGGGTTGTGGGGGATGAAATGAATACCTACTATCGTCCATTGAATAGATGCGGAGAAGAAGAAGGAGGAGGAGGAGGAGGAGGAGGAGGAGGAGGAGGAGGAGGAGGAGGAGGAGGAGGAGGAGGAGGAGGAGGAGGAGGAGGAGGAGGAGGAGGAGGAGGAGGAGGAGGAGGAGGAGGAGGAGGAGGAGGAGGAGGAGGAGGAGGAGGAGGAGGAGGAGGAGGAGGAGGAGGAGGAGGAGGAGGAGGAGGAGGAGGAGGAGGAGGAGGAGGAGGAGGAGGAGGAGGAGGAGGAGGAGGAGGAGGAGGAGGAGGAGGAGGAGGAGGAGGAGGAGGAGGAGGAGGAGGAGGAGGAGGAGGAGTTCGGACAAATGGTTTTTTGCATTTTTCATATTAAAACAAATAGTTTTGGGCAAAAGTCAAAAGATAAACTATAGTCAATTCGATGTTGCTCTTTCCATTGCAAAAAGAATTAAAATGATTGGAGCTTTCTTTGACGAGCAGCAGCCTTATCAAAATTGAGATCTAGCAATAACCCCTTAAACGTACACCTAGGTCGAAAAGAGGGGCTGGGCGCTGACACTCCGCTAAAGCTCCGTTCGCGCCAGCCCAATTTCAAATATTAAGTAGGGTTTAAAATGGTCAGTATAGGTCATGACCACCGGGTTTGGGGTTTTGTACCAAAATTCTAGCTCAGGAAATGGCATTTGACCACTCACCACTCATCACATACTCTACCAAAAGTCTTAAAAACATGTCTACTTTTCATAAAAAAGGGGGTAAAACCTTCTCATTTGACCTTCTCAGAAAAGCTCGCTTAAAAGCAATTTACGAAATATTTATTATTTATTGATTCATGACCAATAACCTAAAATCTTGATATTTCAATAATATGAACAGGCATAGTTCCAGTTTTTCAATTAAATCTGCTGGATTTTGGCATGAAGACTTATATTGGTGGTATCTTGAATCCCTTGTTCAAAGGTGCATGAGTGGAGTGAAAGGAAATGGAGCTAAAGAGTGAACCACGATAGGAGGCGCTGAAGACAGGCAGTATGGAGTCAGCTACGTCCAGAGAGCGACGCAGCTCGATCCACAGGCGATCCCCGCTCGACTGCACAATGCTGGGCGCGTGCAGGCTGCCGCAAATCTTCTCTGCAGCCCATCACCAATCCTTTCCCTGCAACTGCGGCCTCGGAAGGGAGACAGCCGAACTGATGAGAGGCGACTTGACGAAGTGGCCGTCGTGAATGGCCACATAGTTGGTGGTCTCCCGGCTACAGTCTACGCCCTCATCTTCCGCCCAGCTTAAGCCAGCACAGCCTGAGTGGTGCAGGGGGGCAACCTGTGGCTTGGGCATGCTGAGTGAGGTGAGGTTGAGGAAGATGGTCTCCCCCTTGGTGGCCAGAATGCGCCACTGACAAACACCGCCCTTGTCCTGGGCCCCGATCACCAACTCCCCCGATGGCTCCAGCTTCGTTCCACCGCACACTGCAAAACTCCAAGCATTCCAGAAGCAGTACTGGGAGGACGAGAATGGGACTAGGGCAGTTGTAGAGCTTGTTGGCCTGGCGAATGTCGCCGGGGCTCAGCTGGACCCGCTGTCCGATTTCCGGCCGCTCTCGAGTGACCTCAAAGAATTGTTTTCTTTTAGCCTTCATGGAAAATGGAGGGTCTGGCAAACGATGTCTGGCTTGGGCAGGATGGTGTCCGTGTACATGGCCCGAGCGAATGTGTCCCTGGCGTAGTGCATGATGGAGCTTCAAATATTGCCTTTGAATTGTCCAATATATAAACAACTTGGGAATGGATACGCGAAATCGTATTCTTCGCCAAGCGAATTGACATCGTCCATCTTCAGCTTCTCGAAGTTATAGTCTTGGCCTGAAAAACCACTGAGAATCGTGCTCGGCGCAAAAAGAGTGACGATGAAAGCGAGGAGAGGTGAGCAGGAGGAAGATGCGATGGAAAGGGAAGGGGCTCTAGAGGCGGGTGGAAGGATGCGGCACTAGGGCGCAAGCTGTGGGGGAGTAGGGGCGGTGGGTGTTGGGAGGGTGTCGAACGTAGGGTGTGCTGGATGAGTGTCTGAGTGATATTGGCCGAAGCCTCATGCAGGAGGTCCAAGGGCTCAGTGCTAGTTGCGTTGCTCAAGTCAGTGGCGTTGCCTTGCAAGGCAGTCTCCGTGCTACCAGCCCTACAACCACCCCGCCTCCCAGCCTCACCTTGCAGTATGTTCTTGTAGAATATGTCCACAAACTGATCTCTGTCCGGCCGCGTGTGCTCGTGCCAGAAGCCCACCTAGATTACCAAAGCCATGTTAGGTGCTCAGCCGGTAGTAGCAGAGAAGGGGAGAGCGGGCGGGAACCACGTGTCCAAGTTCGTGGACGACGATGCCGAACTTGTCGCAGTTCTTGCCGATGGAAATGGCCTGGGGGCCGTCCCCACGCTTGCCCACGAATGAACAGCAGCTGAGATGAAGTGTGACTAAAAAAGTGGAGGACAGAGAGTCAAAGAGAGCGAAACCCGCAGGAGGCAATGGTGAAAACGATGTAGTTCTCGTGCTCCGGCCGCCGCTCCACGAAAGAGATGCAGGTGTAGTTTTCCCAGTGCCGCATGGCACGCTTGAACAGCGCCTTATGCTCTCCTCCAATCATTCCTGCTCCTGAGGCAAGGCCAAGGGGACTCCAGGAAAAAAGACCGCTGAAGTTGGCCTGTATTTCGAAAGGGATGACGCCATAGTCCCAAATGCGCTCCTCTCTGGCCGTCGCGGCCCGCTTCCGACGGCGTCGACCGCCCTCTGCTCCTAATCTGGAGCATATATTTGTTATCAACTATTGCGTGTAAAAAGTGGCAACTGCATAAAGTCCAACCTGGGTGGTGTCCAAGAGTGGCGACGCCGACTGCGCTGCTGAGAACGATTGTTGCTGGCCTCCGTGGATGGATTGAGACGAGCCACGTCCTCTTCCGTTAAGATTATGTCACCCGAATAAGCTTCTGCAAATTATCACTTATTTAGCAGGATCATTTAGCTGATCTTATGATCATTTAGCAGGATTGGAAATGGGAGAAATAAAATTGACTTAATAATATTGGGTGTTTTTTGAAAATTGTACGCAATTTTATGCCTCACAATGAAATATTTTAGCTTGAATTGGCTCAGGTGGCTTAAGTCCCACTAGAAGCATTGTATGTTTTGACAACATTTTTTGTTTTTGAAAATGTTTCTTTTTTCTTCAGCAAAATAATTGAAATCTTAATTTTTTGTCCTATTTTTTAGCCTTTTTCTGAATTTGAACTGTTTTAAAGCTCTATGAATCTCCTAGAAGTCAAATATTTAATCTTTAATTAGCAATATTAGGTTTTAGTGTTCTGTATTTCCCATATAAGCTTCCGTCAAAATTACTGGTTTATAAAAATGTAAAAACGCAATCGCTTATCGATATTAACAAAAAGAATCTGATGACTAAATTTCGTATAAATTTTGCTGCAAAACTTTTTTCGAGATTTAGTTTGAAGTATTCATGCTTTTGCACTTTATATTAACTATATAGGGTTGATAATTATTGATTTGAGTGTATAATTCAATTTCTTTTTTCTATTACTACTAAACCCAAGCAGGAAATTGTCGTTTTTTGAAAAATTGGCACGACGAGCTAAAGAGCTATTAAGGTGCTTGTAAAAGCTGTGTGTAGTGTAATAGAGAGCAAGGGGATGCTAAGTGTTTGGGCCCATTTACGATTTCCCCTGCTCCATTTACTCCTCGCCGCCTCCTCTTACGCCTAGGCTTTGGCGCTTTAAGTAGCGCACTAAATGCAAGGCTAGAAGAGGCTTTGAGGAGGTGGTGGGGGAGGTGGTGGGGGAGGGTAGGAGGAGAGGGGAGGAGGGTAGGAGGAAGATGCGTCTGTGCCTCTCCGTGGACCCTGCTGGCGGCCGTTTGATGAATGAGCCCGCCTTTTGCCCAATCAATACCCACCATCTCTGCGCCCCCGGGGAAGGAAGGGCAGCTCCTGCCTATTCTCCAAAGAATTCCACGCCTCTTATCGCCGCCTCATTAGGCCTCAATCAACCGCCAGCTCATCAAAATTTATCATCACCATCTCCAGATGATTGTGAAAAATATGCCCCTACACACCTGACTGGCTTCAATGATATTTTAGCTTCTCAGCTGTTGCAAAACTTTGCTTTTGCCTTTAACAAATAGAAAAATAGATGACGAAGAGTCAAACACGCAATGACCTATGGCCAATTCTGCCCTATGAAGCTAAAATCTTTTATAAAATCACATACCCAAAAATGGTCTTTATCGTCACAGCCACGGCTTACCATGCTCCGCCCGCTGCTCAGTGATTTCATGGACTAAGGACAACCATTGATTTATTGCGACAATCATCCACAATTACACAATATTTGGAATGTTTTGAATCTGACGATATATTTCTAACTAACGTATTCGTTTTTCTATTTTTTTGATGTATTGGGAGTACTATGTTTTTTACGTCTCTTGATGGGACATGTGTTAGAAAATAAATAAAATAAATAAATAAATAAATAAAACACTGGCCGGTACAAGCGAGTGGCGTGGCGACTAACGACTAGCTTTGTTGACGTCTAGATAGTAGTCATTGGAGGTGGAGTAGGGGAATCGGAGATTGGCCAGCTCCTCTGCACTCCATCGGCGGCCAAGGCCCAATGCCGTCTCCCCCAGCACCAGCAGCCACTCCAGTAGCCAACGTCTCCGCATCCCTCAATCCATCCTCTTACACCAATACAATGGCAATCAGCCAGTGTATGGGAGAGAGCGAGTCGAAAAATACGTGACTAAGCTTGAAAATTAGTCCCAACAGAAATAAGCTCTAACCGGGACAGTTTCTATCCAGAGGTCATCTCGGTGAGAAGCACCCTTGCAGCAGGCTCAACTTAGGCTCAGCTTAGCTGCAAAATCGGCTCGTTGCATGCGTCTTGAAATAGCGGCAAAGGCGGTTTGTTGGGCAGAGAAGAGAAAGCGGCCTAAGCTCAGCTCAGACATTGCAACGGAGAGCGGGGGCTTAGGCGCCTTCATCCTTAGATGCAGAAAAAATGAGCCCCATTTCCACTAAGCCCACTTTTTGACGCCGCCTTGCCCTGCACAAATACTCCTCCATACACCCTCAAGACTAAGTCGCATTTGCCGCCAAATACCTCCTCCCTCCTAATACCCTCCATCCTTCACTCCCTTCACTTGATAGCAACAAAGCCTTCTCGCTGAAAAAAGCCATAAAAAGTCGTATTTGCAAGAGTAACAGGAGCAGAAAAATAAGGTTGGTGAACCCAAAAATTAGATCTCATTAGTTTTATTGTGAAGTATGACCGCAGTAGCCTAAGGAGTTATAAATCACTAAACTAGTTTTTCTTCCAAAATAGTTTTGGCTAATTTTCAGGAGACATAAGATCATAAACGAGAGTTGAGAACCGTTGAGAAAACAACGGAATTTCTTCGCTCCAGAAATTTATTTTAGAAAAGTTTGATCGACAAGGTGTTCTCGGCTGGCGCCAAGATGCGCGGCCTCATTTCCAAGCCAAACACTTAAGCTACACGAACGAGTATTACCAATTGCAAATTCATTTCTTCCAAATTTTACTTGTGATTTATGACCAGTCATTTATGAATTTTCGTACATTGAAACATCAAAAAATTGAGTTTTGGGCAAAAATCTAAAAATTACGTCAAGCCCAAAAAATGGCCTGGAGATACCACCTAGGCGCACTTTCATGCAAAAAATCAGGCAATTTCGTTGAAAAACCAGTGATTTATGAATTTTCGTACTTTGAAACATCAAAAAATTGAGTTTTGGGCAAAAATCCAAAAATTACGTCAAGCCCAAATAATGGCATGGAGATACCACCCAGGCGGACTTTCATGCCAAAAATCAGCCAATTTCGTTGAAAAACCAGTGATTTATGAATTTTCGTACTTTGAAACATCAAAAAATTGAGTTTTGGGCAAAAATCGAAAAATTACGTCAAGCCCAAATAATGGCGTGGAGATACCACCCAGGCGGACTTTCATGCAAAAAAGCAGCCAATTTCGTTGAAAAACCAGTGATTTATGAATTTTTGTACTTTGAAACATCAAAAAATTGAGTTTTGGGCGAAATTCAAAAAATTACGCCAAGCACCAAAAATGGTCCCGAGGCACCACCTAGGCGGACCTTCATGCAAAAAATCAGCCAATTTCGTTGAAAAACCGCGGAGTACGGGCCTGGGACACACACACATATATATATATATATATATATATATATATATATATATATATGCGGACAGACGGACGCAAAAATGGGGTAACTGCTTAAGCTGGCCTTGGCCGCCCGCCGCTTCGGGCAGGGCGCCAGAGCTCCTCCGGCCTCCGGGCACGGGTGCTACGGCCCCTACGCTTCGCCTAGCATGCTTCGCATGCTAGGCTACGCTCCAGGGCCTCCGCACCCATGCCCTCCGGCCTCCGGAGCTCTGACTGCCCTGCCCTCCGCGGCAGGCGGCCTTCGGCCGCGCAAAAAATTCGAAAAAAAGATGAAAGTAAGGGAATCGGGGGCCGAGGAGATGGAAATGGGAGGCGTCTGGCAGCAGGTGATGATGAGTGATGCCTTTGGGGAGTGGGTGTAATATGGAAGGAAGTAGGAGGATGGTGTTTTGGGCAGGCGTCCAAAAACTGCGTCCAATCGTCGGCTGCCCTTTCTTCCCTTCCCTTCTCTTCCCTTCTCTTCCCTTCCCGCGTCCCAGCCTCCCTCCTCCCCCTGCTCGCAGCCCCAAAACTCCGACCTCCGCAAACCCAATTCTGGCCTCATCAGCCTCTGCCCAGCCTTCCCAGGCACAAAAACCAAGACCGCTTCCTTCCTCAAATCCCTAACAGCCATGATCATAGCGCGAGGCTAGGTGTTCAGCCGAAAACAGTGGGTATAGTGGAGCTAGGCGAGATTGGAGGGGGGGTGTGTGTGGCCGCGTGTGTAAGCGTAGTAGGAGGGAAGGCAGGGAGGTGTAGCGAGGGCGAGTGCGTGCGTAAAAGGAGAAGTGAAGTTGGACATTGTGAAGGGGGTGTAGTGTGTGTGTGGGGGGTTGTGTAGGTGTGCTGGGATGGGCCAAGTTTGGGCGAGGGGACTGGCGACATAGCGGAGGGAGGGAGGGATGCTCCTTCCTTCCCGCTCCCTACTTGACCCAGCACCGCAGCGACTCACACCCACCGCCACAGCCCCCAGACCCCGCTCCTCTCACTTCTCTCCCCATCCTTCTCTTCTTCCTCCTCTTCTCCTCCTGCTCCTCCCCAGTGTCCTACAAGCGCGCGCTTCCAGCGAACAAGGCGACGTCTAGCGGCTTTCACACTCTCACATTTCTCCTCCTATCTATCTTGCTTCAGCTAAACTATGGGCAATGAACAATTAGGTCAAAAACTGACGATAACTGACAAAGCGTTTGGACATGAATTATGACACATGGGTCAAGAAGGTGGATAGGCGCTAAACTCTCCAATAGAAAGTATCAGGGTAAAATGACCTAGCAATAAGTATGTAGGTGAATAGATCTATTAGCTTATTAGTTGAAGAAATCATATTTATCAAAGGGTAGAAAGGAATCAAATGGGCGACTGCATGCCGACAGGCGACAGCTCAGCGCTGGGCGATGCGTTCTCTTCCAGACGCAGCTCCCTCGTAGCTATGAGTCAAACTCCATGAGTCAATGTGACTCAAGAAATGTCGGGTGAAGTTGCTACTCTTGATGGTGCCCAGAATACTCATGTCATTGCGCAGGTCTTCCGAGAGGCGGCGTCGCTGAGTTGTCAGCGTCCGCTGGATCTTCGGGTTGTAGCACTTCGGATCCGACACCTGCCAATCATTGCCCTATATGCCCAGCTCCAGGAATCTATGCCTCATTGACCATGCGCACGAAGAAGGAGCGTTTCTCGGCCAGCGAGTGCTTCTTGCGGTCCACGGCTGTGCTGGTCCCGGCTTTGTGGCCTAGTTCTAGCTTGTTGGGCTTGATGGGGGCGTGGTCGTCCTCCGCCTCCTCCTCCTCCTCCTCCTCTGCCTCCAGGATCGGCTCTACCGCCTCTGACTCTGGCAATGAGGGGGGACAAATGAGGAGAGAGGAGGTGGGGAATGAGGGGAGTGAGTGCCTAGGACTTCGGTGGCCATGCGCAGGATGATGTCCCAGGCGATGATGATGTCGCGGTCGGAGGCCTTCTCGGCGCAGACGCAGAAGCGGATCACGAAACGCCCGTCCAAAGAGGCCGGCACCATGTGCAGCTTCCCCGACGCGTTCAGCCGTGAAAGCAGCAGGGCGTTCACCTCGTTCGCCACCTCAACTTACCATCTTCTTCCTGCCCACCTCAGCCTTGATGAGTGTCAGAGTGGACCCGTAGACGGAAGCAGACGAGTCCCACGTAGACTTCGTTCACCACCTCGAAACGACTGTCCCCACGCACTAGAGCCTCGAACTTTTTGGCCAGTCGCACATGCTGCACATTGAATATGCAGTGAATATGTAGTAGTGGGTAAATATCAGCGGTGGCAAGAGAACCTCTCGAATGTAGTTCTGGAGGCCTTGAACGCCGTAGCTGCGGATGACGAACCAGAGCTTGAGACTGCGGAAGCGTCGCGACAGTGGAATTCCCCAATGCCGATAGTCGATTGCCTCATCTGCCACCTTCCAGCTCACTTTTCATCTGCTACTAAATGAAAACCCAACGCATCCATCCATGCTGTAAGTACAGCGGATCCACCACCAACGCCTGCGTCAGCTTGAACCGGTCCCGGACCCTACAAACTATGAGCAGTGACCATGAACCTCTAAATGGATCCAACTCTACCACATAGTGGAGCAGTCGAAGTTGACCAGCATCCACTTGTTGGGGTTCATGTTGAAGGAGTTGACGTGCTAGAATATAAGAAAGCGCTCCATTTATGTTCAGGCGAAGCAAAGGAAGAGCCTCGATGCCGTGAAGCAGATACTTGAACTCCGGGCAGATGAACGCACTGCCCGCATAGGCCGCGTCCACATGCAGCCTCAACGAACAATTCATCCTTCCCCCCATCTCCCCTGGAGCCATAAAAGGCGGACCAGATGTTGTCATCCTTGCAGACCTGGCCGATCTCCTGCAGGGCGTCGAAGCTGCAGCAGCTGGTCGTGCCCAGCGTCGCCGAGACAAAGAACGGAATCAGACCCATGTTTCTGTCCTCCTCCAATCCATATATGGATTGAGGAAACCAAGGAAGAGCAGAAGACGAGAGACCATGATGGCGTTGGCGAGTGTGTGGCCGCGGAGGCGGAACTTCTTGTCCGTCTCCAGAATACGCAGCTTCACCAGCCCGACCATGGCCGCCTTTTCCACGGATGAGTGGGCCTGTCATCCCCAGCTGCCCTTCACTTAGCCCCTCCCATGTCCTCCTGAGAACCTCTTTGGAGCAGTAGCCGACGAGCTTGGAGAGTAGGATGCCCTCCTCCACGAAGGGGAAGCGATCCTTCAGCGCCTTCAGCGTCTCGTAGCGCGCCGCCAGCAGACTCACCAGGATGCACTCGCTTGCTGAGCCCTTCAAGGGAGCGGCTTTGTAAGTTTAGGGTATGGAAGAGAGGTTGAGGGACTTGAATAACGCCGCCGCCTTTCCCCTCGGGCTCGAAAGGCAAGAAAGCAGGCGGGAGTCCGATCATTCGACCCAGCCAGTCCAGCATGATCATCTCCAGCTCCGTGCAGGCTGGAGAAGCAGCCTTTCAATGCCCTCATCTTGAAAGGAGGCGTATGAGATTGGAGGGGAGGAAGAGAGACCCAGGAGAAGCCGACGCAGCCGATGGCGTCGCTGAGCATGTCGGCGAGGATGGAGGGATAAGAGTTGCCGGCCGGGAAGTAGGCGTGAAAGCGCGGGTGCTGCCAGTGCGTCAGCTGGAATGGGGTATAGCACTGAGAGTGGGGATGGGGCTGAAGCAGAAGCACCCCGGGCATGATGAACTGGTCCACGTCGGAGAGGATCTGCGGGAAGGGCTCCCGCTGCTGGGGGGCGTCCTTGGGCAGGCAGTCACGGAGATAGCCCGGCTCCACATTTGGCACCACGCGACGCTCCCCGATTCGCTCCAGGTAATCAGCCAGATAGTCCACCATGGCTTTTCCATGCTCTCGGAACTCCTGCACAGGAGGGTACTGAGAATAAGCTGGAGAGCAGAAGAGGAATCCAGGCCGACCTCAGCATTCATGGCGGGCTGGTGATCCTTACGGTGAAAGTAGGAGGAGAAGAGGTGGACGAAAGAGGAGATGCCGTAGACCATGATTGCTCTAGCGAGGCCGCTCAGACGAAGAGGTGTTAGCCGCCCGCCTTGGTTGAGTAGTGCGAGGAGGGCGGGAAGTGGCAGGGGCCTTTCAAGGCCGCTTCTGCTTTTGATAGCTCCATTTGCTCTGCCTCTCTACTTCACAGCCTCCTCAAGACCACCCTTTCTCCCCGCCAATTCCATCCGCTGCTCCTTTTCGCATCATCTTATATCACGGAGGCTGGCCAACTAGAGCAGAAATGCAATTGCACTGCCTATGAGGCGGGTGAGATCACTGTGGCTGGTCACAATGGGCATTCAGCCGAATAGACGCTGTCTGAATTGACTGTTGAGGACCTGAAATGCAGGGCTTGTAATGGGCGTAGTGCAAAGAAGGATAGTAGAATCTACTTGGCTCCGTTTGCCGAACATGGCGGCCAGTTCACGGTAGCGATCACGGGTGGCGTCCCTCATGTCTGCAGGCCAATCATTGCCCAGCTAGGTGATGGTAAGGTCGAAGGAACCGCTATTGGATGGCCATTCCTCACTGCGCTTCCCGAACAGACGCCGACGAAGGTTCGCGTCCAGAGATTTCCCGTCGAACACCCTTGACCAAAGCTTTTCTACGTGAACAGGTTGGCATAAGGAAAAAGGCAACGCTTCGTAGGCAAAAGAAATTGCGAGTGTGACGAGCAGCAAGACCAAGGCGCTTTTCATGTTGCTGCTTGGTTTTCTCACAAGCAAGATTCAATTCACAATCAGCCCTTCAAATAGTCGTCTTTCAGCTTTAATAGTTTCTCTTCTGTGAAACATTGTAATAAATTATATTTTAGCAACGGGAGATATCTAAAAAGCAAGCGCCTATTTTCAATCTAAGTCCGAGCCTTTACACCTTTATACCTAAGGCTGCTGCTGGCTTTGTTGAAGGCTTTTTTCAGTGAAGCCGAAACGTCAATTTCCGCTGGAAAATCCCTCCTAAACCGAATAATCAAGCCGAAATTCTGTAACAATGTTCCTTAAAGAGAATTGAAAACGTAGATAGTGTCAAATCTAGCAGATAGATTAAAATCGAAGTCTGCATTACATAAAAGAGGGTAGGCGGCAATTTTCTTGAGGAAAAGGGAGTAGTAGATGAAGATTTGGATCCCTAGTGGGAAAGGAAAGAATGTTAGCGGAGAAAGCTTGGCGCAGGGATTTGTTAGACAGCACTCACATGACTGGAGGAATAATTAGTGCCACCACAAAAGCCCAAAGCTTTTCAAAGCACAAAAACCCCTCCCTTTTTTTCAGCATCAATCTTATCTATTCATGCTGCGCCAAATTTACGACCAAACATGTGCCTTCCACAGAAACATCAAACGCACTAAATAATGGCCGCTTATCGACCACACACAAAAATATCATGCATTCATGGAGTTGCAGAGATTTTGGTGGCATATCTTTTAGGCGTAGCATGATTATTTTATCAGTCCTTGGGACCTTTCAGAAATGAAACAGTATGAATTGCTTGCTGTGGCTGAGAAAATAGGCTGAAAAAGAAGACGTTTGTCTCAGCATCACTATCATATGACAAAAACTCAATATATCAAAGCAATTAGAAATCGATTAATTGACTAGGCCATTTGAGACCAAAAAAGAAAGCAAAATTACGGCTAAACGTGGACTTTGTGCAATTGTGGCCTCTGATTGCCTAGGTCGGAGGCCAATGAAAAAACAGGAGAAAATAGACTAATGAAGGGGTGGATGGTGATAGACGGATGCTGGGATAGGGTTGGGAAGGCAGGTGGCGAATGAAGGTTGCCGCGGGCTACGGGCAGGCAGAGTGGCGATGAAAATATAGTGCGCCCACTTCCGATTTTTCTCCACCCAGGGCCAGTTAGCCAGCTTGTTTATGCCCCCCCATTCTCCTGCTTAGCACCTCCATTTCCGCCCCAATTTCCCCACTCTCCACTGAATTGATGTAAAAGCCAACCGTATGCATCCACTCTCTTTTGCCCTTTCCTGCGGCCATCGATTTGCTTTGCTGACTTTTTGCTTTCGCCTTTCACTTTATGCAGAGGTAAAAAGTGAAAGGGAGATTCTGAAGAAGGAAAGGGGTAATTAGCGGCGAATGATCATGAAGCTGTTGCCGGAGAGGAAGTTGTAGCAGGCGTACTCCACCAGCAGCACGTAGATCAGAGCCGCGGCAAGCACCACATTCGTCACCACCTATGAGCAGCAAGTACTCCTGCGCTTATGCTGCTTTACTAAAGCTGACCTGTTCAATGAAGTGTCGGTTATGAGCGTCGTGCTTGAAGTGGTCAACGATGACCCAGACAAGATTGACGACCAGCCAGATGATGTAGACGGTGGACATGATCAGGTGCATCAGCAGCAAATCCCCGCGCCGCTACAACCAGATATACACTTTTTCTAGTTGGCATATTATTTGCTGGAGCTACCTTCAGCAGAGCTAAAATGGCCAGTACGATGGCGCATAGAAAGACGACGGAAACAATGAGAGTTACAAGTTCGCGATTTCTGCAGATTCAAATGATTTATAGGATTTATAGAAAATGGGGCAGGGGACTCAATGTTGTAGTCGTTGTTGTGCAGATCGACGCCCTTTCGAACCACATAGACTCCAACCAAGATCACCTCTACTATCACTATGATCCATGTCCCTGCCATTCAGTCCCAGCTTCATTCTCATTCTCAACTATAGCTCAAAACAGCAAAAAAAAACCCGTAATAACATCCAGCAAACCGCAGCAGCAGCGGTCGGAAGGCATGCCGGCAATTCGATTAAGGTCTCAATGCAGGCAGGAGGGGAGAGTGAGAGTTGTAGGGTGGTGCGAGGGGGTTTGTTGGTGTGTGCCTGTGTGTGGCTGGCCTGTCTGCCCCTGCCCTGGTAGGTCTGGGGTTGAATGCCTTGTTCAGTTTCGCCCCACCCACCCTGTTACCTGCCCTGAGTCATTCTCATCTCCCATTGCCCCCCTACCGCTTCTTCCACTTTCCGGACCAGTCACGTAGCGCTTGCAGTGCGGCAAGCTTCAGGCTGGGTGGAAGAGGGAGGGAGAAATTGCAGTAAACAATTTATTACGCTTATTACGTGTAACAATTTTGTAAAGTGCACCCAAAGTGTTTTTTTGAGAAAGATTAGCAAACTTTATGAAAACTTTGTGTTAAAAAATTTATAAAATTACTCATGACCCTGTTTTATCTGAAGTGCTACAATTTTTTATCAAGCCAAGCAAATCATTTGTCAGGCATCATTTCTGAGTCATTATATATTTGAGGACAAAAACTGTCTGCATCAAAGATTAGAAGCTGTGGTTTGGTGCACCTGTAAAGGAAAGATAGAGGTACCTAAATAACAAACATGAAACAAGGTATTCTCGGCTGTTGCCAAGATGCGCGGCTTTTTACTAAGTAATAAGCTCATGCTTCGTTGCTAAATTTTCCAAATGCTATGCCTTCTAATCCAATGATATGGCTGACCATAATAACCAGTGAATTTATGCTTGTTCAAATTTTTTTTCAAAATTTATGATTGTTCAAATTTTTGAAACATCAAGATTTAAGGTTTTTGGCCATACATCGACATATAATAAATATTCTTCACAAATCCCTTTTAACAGCTTCAAGGTACCGCCTCAACAAACGTACCTGCCAAAATTGAGCTGATTTTATTGAAAAACCAGCGATTAATGGATGTTCGAATTTTTGAAACATCGATATTTTGGATTTTTGCTTATAAATCAATAAATAATCAATTTTCTTAAAATTCTTTTTCTCAACTTCAAGATGTCATCATGACAGACGTATAAGCCAAAATTTAACTGATTTCATTGAAAAACACTGGATTTATGGATGTTTGAATTTTTGAAACATCAAGATTTTAGGTTTTTGTTCATAAATCGGGAAATAATAAAAATTTTCAAAATTCCTTAAAGCAGCTTCAAGATATCAACACGACAGGGGTATATGCCAAAACTCAACTGATTTTATTGAAAAACCATGGTTTTATGCATGTTCAAATTTTTGAAACATCAAGATTTTGGTTTTTGACTATAAATCAAGAAATAATAAATATTTCAAAAATTCCTTTTGCCAGGTTCGAAATGTAACTTAGACGGACGTACCTGCCAAAATTCAGCTAATTTCATTGAAAAACCAATGATTTATAATTTTTCGTATTTTGAAACATCAAAAAATTGAGTTTTGGGAGAAATTCAAAAAATTACGCCAAGCACCAAAAATGGTCCCGAGGCACCGCCTAGGCGGACCTTCATGCAAAAAATCAGCCAATTTCGTTGAAAAACCGCGGAGTACGGGCCTGGGACACACACATATAGATATATATATATATATATATATGCGGACAGACGGACGCAAAAATGGGGTAACTGCTTAAGCTGGCCTTGGCCGCCCGCCGCTTCGGGCAGGGCGCCAGAGCTCCTCCGGCCTCCGGGCACGGTTGGTACGGCCCCTACGCTTCGCCTAGCATGCTTCGCATGCTAGGCTACGCTCCGGGGCCTCCGCACCCATGCCCTCCGGCCTACGGAGCTCTGACTGCCCTGCCCTTCGCGGCAGGCGGCCTTCGGCCGCGCAAAAATAGGGACTTTTTATGTGTGTATGAAAAAGGGAAATTTAGAATAATAATGCTGTATGTATATCTCTGACGAGGGCTAGAAAGCAACTTTAGCCTCTTTGATGCAAGACAACTGTATCTGATCGAATCGACAAGAATCGACAAGAACCGCGAAATGCGACATTTATGTTGGACTAAATAAATATTTTTCTTTGCTGATCATGATAATCAATAAATTTTGGGTAAAAATCGAGGCCTCTTCGGTGCTAAATGCATGGAATGCTCCGAAAGTTGGTCTAATCGCTTTCGAACCGCAACTTACTATCCAAGCATGAAGAAATGAGAGAACGTTTGGTAATGAAAATCACAAATTTATATTTTCAGCGTTTAAACAATGCATGAAAATCATTCATTAGAGTGTATTATATTCACGAGAGTCTGTTCAAAAGCCAGGGACCGCGCATGCTTCAGCTTAAAAACAAATTTTTCACCGAGCAAAAGCAAGATGCCCAGCAATGCTGCGCTACCCAGTATTATCCAAAACCCTTAAGATCATCTTCAGTTTATCTACAGATAAACAATGGTCTACTAATACCTGCCAAATCCGTTTTGCTGGTGATATTTAAGTCCGTCTCATCTGTCGCCTGATGAGCACACTCATCATTTAGCCTCAATTGTACGTACAGCGGTGATTGTAGCGAGCCTTTGAGAGCAGAACCAGTTAGAATGAAGTGCATCCATTACTCCGAACTCCATCAGCTCCTGTATGAAGATGTTGGCTGCCTTCAGGTGCAGCGATTCCTTCTGCAGCCCCAGGGCCCAGCCCACCTTCCATCCTCTCTGCCATCCTCTGAGGCAGGAAATCTCTCCGAAACCCAGTCGCCAACCCTGGCAAATCGCTGGCGCCCCATGCGAATGTCGCAGGGCTGGCGCCGGGCGCGGAACTGGATGTAGCCCACGGACTGGATGATGGCGTAGTTCTCGGAGCGCAGCTGCAGCCTCTTAGAATCTTCCAATAGCTGAGGATCCAGTGGCCAACCAGACGAAGCTCTTCAGTCTCATCGACAGCGAACTGGAAGCGATCCTGGATGGCCTGGTGCAGCTGGCGCTGGATGGGGCTGGTGGAGGCGGCCAGCTGGGAGGCCTGGTGCGAGGCGCGGAGGACGGCTGGCAGCTTTTCTCTTCATCAGAACCCCAATTCTCAAGGCAATGAAAGCGACAGTAGGGTTGGCGGCTGTTGAGAAGGTCGCTGAGGGTCTCCAGACGGCCTTGCAGGCGGGCCTGGGTGAAGCTGGCGGCCAGGACGGCTGTGTAGCCGGCGCTGAGGAAGAAGCAGGCCGCGTACCAGAAGCAGAGGAGCAGACGTCCGCTGGGACTCTGGCTCTGCTCCCCCGGGTGCTCCTGCAACCTTTTCCCCCCTTCTGCTCAGAGGTGGAAAAGGCTGGTCCAGGAGAGTGGACGTGGAAGATACTGCTGACGCTTTGGAAGAAGGTGTTGGGCAAGCTGAGAGCGCGCCGGGCTTTCCGCACAATGCGACGCTGTACCTTGGCCACCGCCCTTCAAATGTTGGCTTTGATTGCTGGAAGAGGATGGGATGAAGATACCCTTCTGGGTTTAGCAGAATGCTTCCACGAAGATCGTAGGGCGAGAGTCGGGTGATTAGGTTTGCTATGCCAGTAATGATCAGAATTAGCAAACCGAACCAAAGCCAAAGGCGTTTTTCCAGCGGCTGTGTACGAAATTGTTGAAATGAATCAATGCTGGTTTTCGTAGGAATGTGAAAACATCAAATATGCGGAAAGGGTCGAGGGTATTTTCGCGTTTCTTGACCATGAAGCTAAGTGCAGTATAGGCGAAGGGGTGGCTGAAGTCGATGACTGAGAGGCGATCTTTGGTAGCTACGAGGTTTGCAAAGATCATATCTCCATCCTCAAGCCTTAGAATGAGGTGTTTCCGAGAGTGGAGGATCAATAAGCAAGCCTTCCGCTGTAGATGTCCAACGATGCCGTTCATGACTCTGCTTCCGTTCACCATCTCCCAGCTGCCCCAGGCCCCGTCGGTTGGCAGGTACAAGCTGTAGCTGAGGTTGAATCGCAACGCCATTAGCATCAGCATATCTATGGCCACTCCTGCAGTCTTCTGCTTTCTCCAGATGCTAGTTTTGAGGGGGCTTATGGAAACACTTTTATCATGTGAAAGACATGAGTGAAAACGAGTGGTCGATACCTTGAAGACATTGCTGCGGTGTGGGCTGAGGATAGACTTTGATGGGAAGACAGCCGTCAGCTGGTACCTGGCTGACGTAAGGAGCCTCGGTGTTAGTGAATATTTTGAGGTGTGTCTGACGCAGAGAGCTCCAAGCATCCACCGTAGGCAGACGAGCGTTTAGATTTACCAGAGACGCTGCCATTTGTTAGTCCTATCGACGACTGATAGTGTTCCTTCCCAGCCGTGGTTTTATGTCGGCGATAGTTAGATTTAGTCGGAGTCGGAGGCAAACAGTGTTTGCCTTGGCATGTAGCTAATCGAATATTTCTCACCCGCCCGCAATAGTCAATAACAATCCCTTTCTTGATTAAATTGCTTTTAAAGATATTTTATGAGAGACGTAAAAATAGGGCCAACATGAAAATGTTTTACCCCCGTTTTATGGCAGAATATTAATCTCAAATCCGTTCTACCTAATGGCATCCAAAAACATGCAGAAAGGGCTCACAACCGCTCAAAACTTAGAGGGAGGTCCAAATTTTGGCGAAAGATGCGTTTTAAGCTATTAGGGAAATAATTTGGTCAGATTATCAGGCATTTGCGTCAAAAATATAGGCAGAAAATGGGTCGCTCTTTTACGATTTTCACATTTGAAACTCGAAATTTTTTAATTTTTCACCATTTTTTTCACACATTAAGGTTATTAACTGGACGTTTTCAATTTCAAAATTCTTCAAAATTTTTTGGGGTGTGTTTTAGAGATCAGATAATAGATTTAGAGATTTTATTTATTTCATTATTATTTAAAGATTAATATTGTCATAAAAAAGGGTGGCACACATTTTTATGCTCTCCCCTTTTGGGAAATTCGTACTCCTATCAAAAAAGTTCTCTTAATAGGATTTTTTGCGATATTTGATAGCTAGTTCTCTTGTAAAAACTCTTTTTCTTCGAAGGAGGTATAATCTTGCATATGATAATCGATATTTTGACTCGATAACAATAGGCAATATCTTGATTTGCTTTTTGGTGCGACAACAATCTGAACAGCATTGCAACCTAGGCCTTGTTATAATGATTTGCATTAAAATCTAATTTTTTCAATCACAAAATAAATCAGTCTAATAAAAATTAGCAATGCAGAAAAGGTGTTTAAACAAGGGGACTAGTTTAATCCACCGATGCAAACGTATTTGATCTCCGTGAATTCCGACAGGCCCCATTTTCCGCCTTCTCGCCCCAAACCGGACTCCTCAAAACACCCTGTTTCTTATCCCAAAGTTTTCGAAAACTGGAAGCAAACCTTGACGCCGCCAAAGGGAGCTTCGGGAGTGGATATCATTCCCTCGTTCACTCCCACCAAACCCGTCTCCATGCGCCGAGCCACACGGAATATTTGCGCCACATCAGCGGAGTAGAAATAGCCTGTTTCACGTAGCAGCCATTTCCTAGACCCAGTTGCATGCCCTAGCCCTCACCAGCTAGTCCGTGCGGGCAGTGGTTGGCCAGGGAGAGAGCATGCTCCTCAGTTTTGAACCTGTCGGCCAAAAATGATGGGGAAAGAATGTCAGCAAGGAGAAGAAGGGACTTGAGAATGGAGACAACGGGTCCGAAGATCTCGGTGGTGGCAATGTCCATTGTGGTGTCAACGTGGCTGAGGATGGTGGGCTGGAAGAAGTTTGGCCCCAGCTCGCTCTTGCCCCCGCCCATCTCCACCTTGGCCCCCTTGGACACTGCGTCGTCCACCAGTGCAGCCACCTGTTTCCATCTCTCATACCCACAGCTCCATCAGAAGCTCAGCACTGAGGAACCTTGTCCGCCGCTCGGACGTTGATGAGCGGGCCCTGGTTGACGCCGGGGGAGCAGCCATCGCCTACCTTCAGCTGCTCCGCCATCACCTCCTGCAGTCAGTGCTAGGTTTAGAGGCGAAAAGGACACGACAGATGGAGATGTGGCCAGCCTTGAGCTTGGCCACGAAGGCATCGTGGATGCCGGCCTGTACGTAGAAGCGGTTGGCGCAGACGCAAGTCTGCCCAGAGCAGCGGAACTTGGACGCCATAGCTCCTATCATCACCTTCCTTCTCTCATTTCATTCCTCCACTAGGTAATAAGATGGAGCCTTTGATGGCCAGCTCTAGGTCAGCAGAGTCGAAGACAATGAAAGGAGCGTTCCCGCCCAGTTCCAGCGACATCCGTTTCACCTGGTCAGAGAGTTGGGTGGTGCAAAGGGGTGAGAGGAATGAAGTGAGAATGGCAACAGTGTCGGCACTCTGCTTGAGGAGGATCTTGCCGACTTCGGAGGAGCCGGTGAAGGAGATGGTGGCGATGTCGGGACTGGCGCACAAGGCCGCACCGACCTTCGGAGTGCCCGCCCGATCCGCCGGCACAACGTTCAGCACTCCTGCTGGCAGGCCCGCCTTCCAATCCCCCTTCCTCCTCCACTTCTCCTGTCCAGGACTTCAGTTCACCTCCTCAGCCAGCTTGGCAAAGGCGAGGGCGGAGAGCGGGGTGTCCTCGGCCGGTTTCACCACCACCGTGCAGCCGGCTGCCAGTGCTGCACCCGCCTATAGGGTACAGGTAGGGAATAGGTGAGGGGAGGAGGGGAGGGAGAAGGAGAGGCGGACCTTGCGAACGATCATGGCGGAGGGGAAGTTCCAGGGGGTGATGATGCCTTTAAGTGATTTTTTCCGTTTCTGGCACTTCCCAGTGAATGGTCTGCTGAGATACCGGCCACGCCGATGGGCTCCACCATGGCCAGCAGCTGGCGATCCGGGGTGGGGGCGGGGATGATGTCCCCGTAGGCTCTGCGGCCCTCGGCCGCGTACCAGTCCAAGAATCCCGCGGAGTAATTGATCTCACCCTCAGCCTCTGCCAGCGGCTTGCCCTCCCATCCCATCCAACTTTGAGGTCAAAAAGAAGGGTGAGGGATGGATGAACCATTTCTTTGGTGAGGATCTTGGCCAGCTCGCTCTTGTGCTGCAAATGGAGCTGGTAGAGCTTGCTGAGGATGGCGCAGCGCTCCTTCGCGGACTTCTCTGCCCAGCCTCGGAAAGCGCCTGGATCAGGGAAACAATTGATTTGCCCCTATCCACCTCACTTTTCTGCAACCTTTGGCCGCCGCGATGGCCTCTGCTACGTCCTCCTCATTGCAGTTCGAGATGGTTGCTATTTTCTGATCGAATTGACAATTTTTAAAGGATTAGATAAGGAGAATAGAAGAGAGGTGGACCTCTCCGTTGGATGGATTGTTGACGTCGAACTGAGCACCGCTCTTGGCCGGGACCCAGACGCCGTTGATGAAGGCAGAGGCGGTGGGCGAGGGCAGCAGAGCAGAGGAGATCATTCTCGCTTGCAGCTGGCGTATCAAATGAAGTCCGCCTCGCCTTATCAGCATTGCCTACAACCCACCACCACACATCATGCACATACGCACTCACTAAACACCCCCACTATACTACAAAAGCACTGCATGCATTCGGTAGCTGCCTCTTTTGCTGATTTAGAAGTACTTTATCTACAACTGTAGAGGAAAGAGAACCATTTGTTTGTTTGGACGCTAATCGGAAGAGCAAACAAAGGCTTGTTGCTGGAGAAAAAGTTGTTTTCGAGTTTAAAGGGCCAGTTTAGCAGAGAGACACGGCAAAAACCAAAGGGGTGCTTAGGTCAGGCTGGAGCCTGAGATGAAACTACGTACTCGGTTCCGGGCAGAGCAGGGAGCATTGAGGCCAGATCTCGCTATCAAGCGTCGCCTTTAGTCCGCTTTGTCCAGTTCTCACGCTTGCCGGTTTTTTGATACCCTCCCTCAGCCGGGGATACCTGCACAGGCAATGATGGGCACTTGACCTGGCCATGAGTGTCCGTCTATAAAAAATACCGTAAACGCCCTTGCCGGAAAAAATAAGTTATACGCCTATATAAACGGCTATTGGTATATATTTTTACGTTTAGTCGATTTCCGGTATTTTCCTTGAAATAACGCCTATTTTTTTGACGTTTTTCCGGTATTTTATTTCTACCGTCTAACATGTTACGGCTATTCACGGCTATTTCCAAATTGACTTCTCTTCTGGCTGTGATTCTGATCTTCTTTTGACCCCTCAAGGCCTTGTCGAGGCCTGGTTGGGCCTCTCAAGGCCTTGTCGAGGCCTGGTGGGGACTCCCAATGGCTTGTCGAGGCTTGGTTGGGCCTCCCAAGGCATAGGCGAGGCCTGGTTGGGCCTCTCAAAGCCTTGTCGAGGCCTGGTTGGGCCTCTCAAGGCCTTGTCGAGGCCTGGTGGGGACTCCCAATGGCTTGTCGAGGCTTGGTTGGGCCTCCCAAGGCATTGTCGAGGCCTGGTGGGGACTCCCAAGGCCTTGTCGAGGCCTGGTTGGGCCTCTCAAGGCCTTGTCGAGGCCTGGTTGGGCCTCTCAAAGCCTTGTCGAGTCCTGGTTGGGCCTCCCAAGGCATTGTCGAGGCCTGGTGGGGACTCCCAATGGCTTGTCGAGGCTTGGTTGGGCCTCCCAAGGCCTTGTCGAGGCCTGGTGGGGACTCCCAATGGCTTGTCGAGGCTTGGTTGGGCCTCTCAAGGCCTTGTCGAGGCCTGGTGGGGACTCCCAATGGCTTGTCGAGGCTTGGTTGGGCCTCCCAAGGCCTTGTCGAGGCCTGGTGGGGACTCCCAATGGCTTGTCGAGGCTTGGTTGGGCCTCCCAAGGCATTGTCGAGGCCTGGTGGGGACTCCCAATGGCTTGTCGAGTCCTGGTGGGGCCTCCCAAGGCATTGTCGAGGCCTGGTGGGGACTCCCAATGGCTTGTCGAGTCCTGGTGGGGCCTCCCAAGGCCTTGTCGAGGCCTGGTGGGGACTCCCAATGGCTTGTCGAGGCTTGGTTGGGCCTCCCAAGGCCTAGGCGAGGCCTGGTTGGGCCTCTCAAGGCCATGTCGAGGCCTGGTGGGGCCTGCCAATGCCTTGGCGAGGTCTGTTGGGCCTCTCAAGGCCATGTCGAGGTCTGTTGGTGCCTTCCAAGGCTTTGTCGAGGTCTGGAGGGTCTTTTCAAGGCCTTGTCGAGGTCTGGATGGACTTCTCAAGGCTTTGTCCTGGTCTGGTGGGGTCTCCCAAGGCCAAATTGAGGCATGGTGGGCCTCTAAATGCCTTGGCGAGGTCTCAAAGTTTGCCTCGTACCGCCTAAAAATAAAATTCTCAATCTCTGACCGTTTAAAAATAAAATTTTTGAGCAGCTCCCGTTTATTTTTTAACGGGAGCCATAAATGAAATAGGCGTTATATTCGGCTTTTTTGACCCCTTGCCGGAAATCGATTAAAAATAACGTAAACAAAAAAAGTGAATTATACGGCTATACGTCTATATACTACCGCTTATATATATATCTGGTACCATCGGCAGGCCAAATGTGGGTCTCTTTTCTCCAAAATTTGCAATTGACTCGAGTAAAAAGTCAAGGAAATACATTTTATACTAGTGGAATCTGCTGCTTGGACAGTTGCATTTTGTTTTTGGCGCGCAGATCATTGTCTCTTTCCATGCGCGCCCAAAAACAAAATGAAGATGACGCAGCAGATTCCACTAGTATAAAATGTATTTCCTTGACTTTTTACTCGAGTCAATTGCAAATTTTGGAGAAAAGAGACCCACATTTGGCCTGCCGATGGTACCAGATATTTCTTCCACTTTTAATATAGTATAAAATGTATAAATACAAATTTTATAATGTTGGTTATATATTTAGCTAAGATTTTATTAGATAAATAAAAAAATAAAAAACAAAAACTTAAAAAAAAAATTTTCAAATCGGAAATTACAATGCAAATCTATAGGCAAACATAAAAATTTTTGAGAAATTTTCTTAGATTTTGTTTAGGAGAATCGATTTTTGGGAAAATAGAGCTTTACATTAGGCCTTCCGATGATACCAGTTGTTTTCTCAACTTTAAACAGACAAAAATAAAAAAGAATGCTTGAGAAGGATACGAACCTGCCAGGATCATTCATCTGACCAATCGCGTACACCACTACACCACTGCGGCATATGCCACCTTAGCCTAACTTCAGATTTATCAATAAATGACTATATGATAAAGCCCAGTGACCGGGGGCAGGGGGCGGGGGGATAAAATGAATACCTACTATCGTCCATTGAATAGATGCGGAGCAGAAGGAGCAGAAGGAGAAGAAGGAGGAGTTCGGACAAATGGTTTTTGGCATTTTTCATTGTTAAATAAATAGTTTTGGGCAAAAGTCAAAAGATAAACTATAGTCAATTCGATGTTGCTCTTTCCATTGCAAAAAGAATTAAAACGATTGGAGCTTTCTGTGACGAGCAGCAGCCTTATCAAAATTGAGATCTAGCAATAACCCCAAAAACGTACACCTAGGTCGAAAAGAGGGGCTTTGCGCTGACACTCCGCTTAAGCTCCGTTCGCGCCAGCCCAATAGACGTGCCCATCATTGTGCACAGGTGCCCTATCAAATGCGCAGTTCTGCTTCACTAAGCTAGCTTTTTTTCAACGTGTGAAATGTACGTTTTATGAAAAACCACTCTGTTGGGATCTCAACAAAAACGTTGAGCCAAAAATTTACCAAGATCTTACGTCAAAGTTGGAAAACAGGAAAATTTTAGACAAAAATATTTAATAAACATTGCAGAGCGATCTCTTAACAATTGCTCAGGCCATGTTTGTTTTAAGGTTTAAAAAGGTTATGGAATAGAAGTAAAACTTGTTAATTGATCATCCAAGTTCAACTCTTCTTTATGTTTTCGATATATTTTGTTTCGGCTAAAACTTGCATTTGCGCCTGTGAAATCATTTATCGCAATAAAGTCCTCCGCAAGATGTCCACCATGCTCACAAAATGCCAATTTCCGCTTTTTTATAGCCATATCCCATTTCTTTCGCCTCTTTAGGCTCAGGCTGATGAAATCGGCCTGGGCGAGTGGCGTGAGTGGGCAGAAGAATGCCAACAAATCGGCCTTCTCGAGGCTTCCCTGGACCTATGCAGATAAATTGTGCGAGGCCTTCCAATTCTGACTGCCGACCGCCGAGTGTCGCTGGCGTCGAGACAAGTGCAGCTGGGAATGGACCCTCGCTGGCAATTGACAGACAACTGCGGGAGCTGGGAATGGCCCAGGCCCCACCGCCGCTGCCCCCACCCCAGCCTATTTAAGAGCCCTCCTCTGGCCACTCCTTCACCAATCGTCCACAGTGCATCATTCGCCTCATCTCTCCTCAGCCCAGCGACTTCAGAAGACAGCGCCAGCCAGCTACCTCCAAGCCATGGACAACCCCCGATGTAAGCCACAACCCCATCTTCTCCTCTCTTAGGCCAATAATCCTTTCGCAGACTAATGAGCAAATGAGAATCTTCTAATCGATCCAGAAAGCGAAAAGAAGTAGCCAGCTAATGTAGAATAGAAATTGAAGTTGGATAAGATAGGTAGCGTTTGAAAGCCGAATAAACTAGCGATTTGATTGAAACGATAGGCTTTGAAGAGAGTTGATGTTGCAGTCGCTTTCGGGCGCGGTCGTGGCTCTCGCGAGGGTGGCGCCAACGGGAACGGCGGGCCAGGGCTGGTGGGTGACGTGGGGGACCGGGACTCGGCAGTGCAGCAGGCCGCCATCGCCAAGAAGGAGATCGCCAAGCTCCCAGCGCCCGTCCTCGCCAAGCGCCCCGACAACGGCGGCGCCCTCGGCATCAAGAAGAACATCAAGGTTCCCCCTCCCCCTCCCAATCCTCCTCATCTATCCAGGAGTAGCGGATTCCAGGTGAACTTCTTCCCCATGGAGCTGGCGATGAAGGCGGAGTTCTACGTCTACGGCCTCGTCATCCAGCAGACGCCCTGGAAGGAGTTCATGGTTCCCTCCCTCTCTACCTCTCTTTTCACTCTTCTTTCCTCTCTTTCTCCTCTTCTTCCACCTCTTCCCCCTCTTCTTCCCTTTCAGCCTACTCTTCTTCCCTTTCTTTCCCCTCTTCATCCAACCTCCCCCTAGAGTGTGAGTGTATGTTTCAGCCGGGCTTCGACGCCGGCTCTGCGGCCTCTCCGCGTCCGCTGACGCCGCTGGAGCGCCACGAGATCCTCTACCAGCTCCGGGAGCGGGCGGCGAAGGGGGAGCCGGGCATGCTCAACTTCGCCAACAGCGAGTTCGACATGGTCTTCGACGGAAACTCCACCCTCATCACCAAGGCTCCCATCCCGGCCGTCGAGGGCCTCCTCCAGGCCTGGAATCCGGACTCCGGCCAGGCCGTACCCGCCTTCTACTTCGGCACTCCCGGGGTTCCCTCCTCCTTTCTTTCTCTCTCCTCTCATCTCCCTTTGACCCCCCTTTGTTGCAGTATGAGGAGGAGGCCATCGACGAGGATGCTCGCGGGCGAGACGTGACGCTGAACCGCTTCGTGGTCCAGCTGGACGACGCCCCGCGGCCGCTTCGCTTCCGCGCCTCCCTCACCCCCGTCCTCGACCGCACCCTCCTCCACGACGGCGTCCGCTCCAACAAGTTCAGCCTCGTTAGTGCCCCCCCCCTTCTCCCCATCCCCCTACTCTTGCCTTCAGCTGAGGAGGTTTGTAGGAGACATTTGCCCGAGCGAAGGGTGTCTACGAGCTGACGGCAGTGCAGCTGCTGGAGGCCATCCTGAGCCAGTGGTGCACGAACCGGCAGTCCCCGCAGGTGGAGGCCTGGTACGGACGTCGGCCCTCCATCGCCCTCGCCAATCCCTACGCCTCCGGCCGCGACCCCGGCTTCAAGATCCCTCTTCCCAACGGCATGGAGGTTCCCCTCATCCCCCATCCCCCCTTCCTCCTCCCACTCCTTCAGAGTCCATTGTATAGGTGTGGTACGGGCTGTACTTCAACGTGCGCATGGGCTGCGTGGGCGGGGTGCCGCGTCCCTTCGTGAACCTGGACCAGGCCACGGGGGTCATGTACACGGAGCAGACGGTGATGAACTACTTCGCCCAACTCCTCGGCGGTCTCCCACCCGGCGTCCCCTACCCAGCCGCCTTCACCGCCTCCCAGGCCGTCACCATCAACCGCAACTGCACCGGCCTCAAGGTTCCCCACACTCCTCCCCTATCACCTCCCTTCTGAGGATTGGTGCTGGTAGGTGCTGTCCACGCACATCAAGCGCAGCTACGTCGTCAAGGGCTTCCGCAACGACCAGACGCCGGCGAACACGAAGTTCGCGCTGGAGGAGACGGGCGGGGAGATCTCCGTGGCCCAGTACTTCCTACAGAAGTACAAGATGGACCTCCGCTACCCCGACATGGGCATGGTCGAGGTCAAGCCACCCAAGGGACGCGGCAATCAGGTCTTTCTCTTTCCTCCTCCCCTCACCCCCCTCAACTGAGCATGGAGTGATTGCAGTCCATGTTCCTGCCCTGCGAGGTGCTGGAGGTGCTGAAGAAGCAGGAGGCGAAGGCGCTGCCCGACCAGGCGGCCTCCATCATGATCAAGAAGCTCTGCCTCCCGGCCCCGGAGCGGGAGTCGCGGATCATGAAGCTGGCGGAGATGGCCCGCTTCGGTGGCGACCCCTGGACCTCCTCCTTCGGCCTCAACATCCGCCCCGCCATGCACCAGCTGCCCGCCCGCGTCCTCCCCGCCCCGCCCATCCAGCTCGGCCCCGGCAGCCCCCCGCCCCGGGTCAAGGACGGCGTCTGGGACATCAAGGGCAAGCTGCTGGAGCCCAAGGGCACCCAGGACCAGGCCGTCATCATCCTCTCCTTCGCCCGCATCCACCCCAACCTCCCCAAGATCGCCCAGGACGCCTGGGAGGTGCTGCGGCGACAGGCCGGGCTGCTGGGCATGAACATGCTGCCCAACATCTACCTCTTCAACCAGAACCTCTCCTACGACTATGTCAGTCTTCTAATGCCTTGTCTTTGCGTGATGACTGTGACTATCGTGATTTTGTAGGACACGATGGTGAAGCAGATCTGCGGCGCCGTGAGCGAGGCTCGGGAGCAGGAGAAGAAGATCCAGCTCATCATCGTCCTCATGAAGGAGCGCAACCCCACCCTCTACGGCGGCGTGAAGTACATCGGCGACCACTTCCTCGGCATCCCCTCCCAGTGCCTCCTCCTCAAGACCGTCAGCCCTCTCAAGACCATGACGGCCACCAACGTCCTCATCAAGATCAACGCCAAGCTCGGCGGCGCCAACTGGTCCGTCCGTTGGGACGCCGCCCCCGCCGGCATGCTCGGCCTCCTCACGGAGCCCACCCTCGTCATGGGCGTCGAGTCCTCCGCCCCTCGCCCCGGCTCCAACCTACCCTCCATCGCCGCCGTGGTGGCCAACACGGACCGGGACCTGTGCAAGTGGAACGCCACCATCGCCGTCTCCAAGACGGAGCTGGAGCCGGAGATCCCGCACTTCCGCTACGCCTTCGAGAAGCGGATGTTCGAGTTCGTGAAGAAGACCAAGAAGGTGCCCCGCCACATCTTCGTGTTCCGGGACGGCGTCTCGGAGAGCCAGTACCAGGCGGTGATGGCGGAGGAGCTGCAGCAGGTGAAGGACTCCATCAACAAGATGTACGCGGACACCCCGGCCATGCCCAAGCTCACCTTCATCGTGGCCATCAAGCGCCACCACGTCCGCCTCTTCCCCGCCAACCGCGCCGACGCCGTCGGCAAGGCCATGAACGTCGCCCCCGGCACCTGCGTGGACAACGACGTCGCCTCCCCCGACGCCTTCGACTACTGGCTCATGAGCCACTTCGGTCTTCAGGGCACCTGCCGTCCCACCTACTATCAGGTTCATCCTCTTCCCTCTTCTCCCTTTCTCTTCTCACCCCCTGCCCTGTGCTTAGGTGCTGTACGACGAGAACGGGCTGTCCTCTGACCAGCTGGAGCTGTTCACCTACTGGCTCTGCCACATCTACGCCCGCTGCCCGCGCTCCGTCTCCTGGCCCACGCCCACCTACTACGCCCACCTCGCCGCCGAGCGCGCCCGCTACCACCTCAACGCCGAGCACACCTCCCGCGAGGACTCCAAGCTCTCCTCCTCCTCTCCCTCCTCCTCCGACCACGCCACCTCACACTCTCCCTACGCCTCCCACGCCTCCGACCAGCTCTCTCAGCAGGTTCCTTCACTCCTCCTCCTCCGCTCCTTCTTGGCAGTGAGGATGCATGGCTGCAGGCTCGGGGCTCGTCGTCCAGCAGCTCCACCTCGTCGTCGTCGTCGTCGGCGGTGGAGGACGAGAGTCGGGTGAAGGCGCCGGAGGATGTCTACAAGGGCGTCTCCGCGGCCCTCCACCGCATCCAGCTCGCCGCCACCGTCTCCTCCGCCTACTTCCGCAACGACCACCTCTACTTCGCCTAGTCCCCTTTCCCACTTTCAATTCCCCCTCCCCAGTCTTTCAGAGCATCTCTCCCTGGCGTCCATCTTTCTTCTAGTCTTCTGGTTGTCGCAGCTGAATTTCGCTTGGACCTCATTTGGTTGCCTTGGGCTTATTTTTGCCAATTTTCGGGCTTTGCACCACGCATATATTTGTTGAAGCCTCCATTGTTAGGGATGAGAGCATCTATTTTCGCAATCTCGTTGCGTTGAGGCATTTCTTCTGCCCATTGTTGGCTTCGTCTTTGGATCGCATTCTATTTTGTTGTCTGCATCCTCTATTTGGTCTCGCTGTTGTTTCGCGGATTTGGCACTCCATTTTCTTTTGGGCCCACATTGTCTTGGCATTTTGCTCCATTTCGTTCACATATTTGTCAGCCTTCAGTTTGCCCAGTCTCTCAGTTGCCAAAAAAAACCGCCTCCCTAAATCTTCATATCGCTCAGCACATAAAACAAATTTCAAACAAAAATCCGTAAACAAGCCTATAAGTTCTCCAACAAAACAAACAAACGTACTCAAACTTTGCTTCGCAAAAAACTGCATTACAATTACGGGTGATATCAAATAGCATTCGCTGGTCCAGCATACCGTATGCCTGGGCAAAGAGCCTAAGAGCCTGCTACCCTGCACATCCAACTGGAAGCGGCAGCGTGCTTGGGAAGAATGCATTGGCCGATTCCATGAACATTGCTAGTTAGCGCTGGTGATGGTGAAGCGAGAGGTGCTGAACCTGCTCTCACCGGAGGAGCGTGAGGCGTCGGTGTCCTCGGACTCTCGCGATGCGGTCTTTGCCTGGCCCAAAGATGCGAAGCTCAAGAAACTCGCCATCTACCTCGCCTCCGGCTCCAACAACTGCTCCGGTTACCCCTCATTCTTTTACCTCTTCCATGGTCATTGGCCTCTGGCTGTAGGATGGAAGCCGGTGAGTGGGGAAAGCCTGGGCTCCCCCTCCAAGCAGGACGGACCGGGCGGCGCCGGTCTCCTGGCCGACATCTCCCTCTCACAGCCCTGCAAAACCTGCTCCCTGCCCCTCTCAGCCCACATACAGGCCATCACCAGCCTACCCGTACCTCTAGAGCCCTTTTATTCCCCTTTCCAAGACCCTCATCAGCTCACAAGCACAGGCGGAGGAGCTCGATAGGCGCCTGGCCATGGTGCTGGATGTGGAGACGCTGCACAGGCGAACCCAGGCGGAGAGTGACCAGGAAACTCAGGAGGTCCGCCTCTCCTTCTCTTTCATGGGTCAGAGAGAAGTTGGGAGATGGCAGGTGCTGTACTTCCTGTACCGGAGTTTGCGTAAATGCGTGAGCAGCGGAGCCCGCCCCGACCTCAGCTCACCCTTCGGCAGGCCGCCATTCGAGAATCCCTCCATCGCTCGCATACTCACCAACTTCGCTGCCTCCAAGGGCGGCGCCCCCAAGGACTACCAAGTCTGTGCCTTCCTTCCATCCTCCATTCCTCCAGTTTCACCAGCAGCCAGCAATTGCAGGCAGCAGCCCTGCTGGCCTCCTGCCTGGACGTCTGGCTCATGGAGACGCCGCAGCTGAGTCAGGAGCGGTAAGAGCAGCCCCATGAAGGTTTGACAGAGGGGGTTGCGAAAGGGTTGGTTTGTGAAGGGAGGAGGGTGTGGAAGAGGCGGCCTACAAGATCGCCTACACCCGTTGGCTCTGCCACTGCCTGGCGCCCAGCTTCTGTCCCTCCCTCCTGCGCCAGGCCCCCTCGGCCATCTTCGGCCTCCCCTTCCTCCGTCTCGTGCTGCCGGCTTTTGGGGAAGGCCTCCTGAAGAAGATGGACGAGAACTCCGATGCCCCTGAGCTCGCCCAATGCCCTCTGGACGCTGACCAGCTGGCCATGGTTCCGCTTTGTTTTGCTTAGGGCTGTCCAGGGCTCGTGGGACAAGGCAGCTTGCAGCTGATCACTGACCTAAGCGATGCCGTGAATGAGCAGAGCCCAGCCATCGCGGATCCCGACCGGGAGCTGCCCGACCTTCCAGAAGCCTTTCAGCTACCGCCCGTTCTCATTCCTTCATCATCCAGAAGACCTAAGATAAGCCGGCTCAAATAGGTGCTGTTGGGGAAGCTGACGCCGGACCCTCTGAACCCCGCCGGTCCAGAGCCTAGGAAGGGTCTGAAAATCGAGGTCGGAGGTGAGCAGTTGGATTGGAGAGGCTTTGGGGAGTGTAAGGAAGTGAATGGCAGATGATGCATGGAACCTGGAGATGGAGGCAAGCAGCGACGGCGACGCCACAGTCCGCCAGACCAGCCCACTGGTTAATCTGCATCCTAGGGTGGACAAGGTTCTCGCTTGCATCGCGCTCCCTCTAACCCGCTCCTTCTTTCGCTTCCGCCTGCTTCTCTCTTTCCCTAAATTTTCTTTGGATGGATAGATGGCCAGAGCAAGAGCAAGTGTTGCAGGGCAGCCCGGCAGCGAAGCGCAGTCGTCTAGAGGCCGGCGGTGAGGTGGTGGAGGGGGACGTGAGTGCTGAAGTGCTCCAGGCCGCCCTCGCCAACCTCTCCACCCTACCGCCCAGCCCCAAGAAAGGCACACCACCCTCCCTCCAGCCCCCTCCTCTCCCTACTCAAGAGTGGGATGAAGGAGCTGGAAGCAGCAGCAGTCCTCTGCGCTCGCCGACGGCTCGCGCAGAAGCTCGGGACCAGGGCGCCCGGAACGACGAGCAGAGCGGCCTCATCCGCTTCTCCGTCATCAGCAACCATCAGGTGGGAACCTCTCCTAGGGGGGCGGCGTCAAATGGGGCAGAAAGGAGAGGGCTTGAGGGTGCCGGGGAGGTGACGGAGGAGGAGCTTCAATGGCTGCTGCAGCTGAAGCAAGTCTTCGCCACGCAACTGCCGCGAATGCCCCGCGAGTACATCACCAGGTCAGTGGGAGAGGCAGAATGGGAATGAATGGGGAGTGAAAGAATTGGCGCATAGGCTGGTGTTCGACCCGAAGCACGCGAACATGGTGATCATGAAGGACAAGGTGGTGATCGGCGGCATCTGCTTCCGCTCCTTCCCCACCCAGGGCTTCCTAGAGATCGTCTTCTGTGCGGTGATTGCCAAGGAGCAAGTCAAGGTTCCCCCACTACCAATCCAAACCTCTTCCAGCATTGACAAAAGCCTGCTTTCCTTGACCAGGGCTATGGAACGCACCTGATGTCACATCTGAAAGACTACGCCATCGACTCAGGCATCCTACACCTGCTCACCTATGCCGATGAGTTTGCCATCGGCTACTTTCGCAAGCAAGGCTTCAGCATGACCATCAGCCATCTACCCCGAAGTGCCTACCACGGATACATCAAAGTTTTACTATTTTCAAGCATTATTTTACTTTTGTGCTCACTGGTGTGGTGGATAGGATTACGAAGGAGCAACGCTGATGGGCTGCGAGCTGCATCCGAAAGTCGTCTACACCCAGTTCTCGGCCCTCGTCAAGCATCAGAAGGAGATCCTGCAAAACATCATCAAAGAGGTGCATTTCTATGATTGCACATTCAAAGAGCATACTGAATTTGCCCTGCCCAGGTGTCTCCCGACCCAGAGCTGGAGAACAAGGTCTACGGCGGCATCGGAGACCTTTTCCGTGGCCAAACTGGCCAGGTCAACATCCAGGTCTCATCTAGCCTCCTTTTTCTCCTTCTCTATTCCATGAAGCTTGTGAGCAGGACATTCCGGGGGTCTCGGAGGCGGGCTACATGGCGCCGCATTTGAGCGCGGCCAGCTGGGACCCGGAGCGGCTCCACTCCGTCCTCAAAACCATCCTCAACAAACTCAAGGCCCACCAGGCCAGGTGAGACTCTCTGCTGCTGGGGGTGATGGAGGATGGAGGATGGGGGATGGACAGTTGGCCGTTCCTGAAGCCGGTGGAGGCCTCCGAGGTGCCGGAGTACTACAACCACATCCGCTTCCCCTCCGACCTGCGGACCATGGGCGAGCGCCTTCGTGCTGCCTACTACACTAATCCACATCTCTTCAAGGTTCACCCATCCCAGACTCCTCTTCCTCCAACTAAATGGCGGGACCGCAACGTTGAAGGCAGACATGAAGCGGATGTTCGCCAACTGCAGCAGCTTCAATGCGGAGGAGACGGAGTACTGGGCGGCTGGCAAGACCCTCCATGCCTATTTCCAAACTCTGTGGAAGGAGGCCGGATTCTCATAGCTATCTCATTCCTATCTACTTCTTACTCTATTCCTCTATTTCTGTTCATATTTCTGTGATTTTTGTCCACAACATCAAAATCAAACCCATCTGCCTTTTGCGAGCGCAGCAACACCTGCAGAGGTTGTTCTGAAAAGCCCTTTCCCTTTAAGAGGCCGCTTTTAAGTAGCTAGAGGCCAGGAAACCCAGTAAAAAGGCCATCAAGGCTAGGCCAGAGAGAGAGAGAGGCAAAGTGTCAGAAGAAGCCATTCGTTATTCCTGAAGCACTCCGCACGCCTTGCTTGCATCAACTCGGCTTACCTCTCCTCCTCTCTTAAACCAGAATTTCCTTCCTTCCTTCTGCTCATCTATCCCCAAAAACATTGAGGCCCAAGACTGCTGAATCTGGGGCCATGAAGAAGACTTTTAAGGTTTGGATGGCTGCCTGGGTGGAGGGGCCTAATTGCGTTTTATTCAACCTCAGGGCGGCCTGGAGGAGGCAGAGTTTTTGTGGAAATCCTTTGAAGCGTTATTGCTCTGAATGAATGCCCCCCCGGGCTTCTAGGCTACTGCCACCGCCAGGCTTGCCCTTCCACTTCGTCACACCAACCCCAATCCACAGTCCATCCCGCTTTATTGCCCTCACCATGCTCGCTTTCTTCCAAACAAAACTACACCCCGCATTGAGCCTGTGTCTCTTTCTACGCCATTCCCAACTGGGTTATGCCCGGCGTGTCTCTGTATCTTCGTCCAAAGAATTCCATTTTTTTAAGTTTTCTGGAAACTGCGAAAGATCACAGTCAGTAATATTGGCTGAATTTGTTGATTTCCAAAGCATATCTGCGTACAGCAGATGAGCAGGCGATATGTGAATGCAGGCGGGAGAAGGCAAGGGAAAGGGAGGATTGGTGGGGCAAAGCTGGTGGGGCAATTGGGGAGGGAGGAGAGACGGTTTCGGTGTCTGCGCGTGGAAATAAGATGGAGGCGTTGAAGGCGCCCTTCCTGAAAGCCCCCGGGGACAGCTCCCCAGCTCGCAGCCGAAATCATCCATTCGCATAAGCCGCCCCCCCTTTCCAGCCTCCCTCGCCCACTTGATCCGACTCTCTCCTGCCACTTGTTATGTGGCGGCCTGTGGGGCCCCATTTGGCAGGGAAGACTAGAGGAAGAGCCTTCCCTCCCTCCCTTCCTCTGGCTGCATTTTTTCCCGCCGATGGTAGCAGGTGATAGGGCTGACACCTAGTTCCCCCCCCCCCCATCGGATTATCCCCCCCCCCTAGCGGTTTCCCTTCCCCCCCCAAGAAAGTTTCCCCCCCCAATCAAAGTCCCCCCCCCCAAGATTATCACCTATACCACACACCCTGCGCTAATGCATCCCCTAGTTTCTGTCTTGGGGCGATTTCTCTCTTGGGGGTGGGAATAGTCGTCAAAACAAGGCAATTTGTGTCTTGGGGGGGGGGAACTAGTCGTCAAAATCCTTGGGGGGGGGGGGAAACTAGTCCTCGATTTCGACGACTAGTTCCCCCCCCAGACTATTTTCACCTATTTTCGCTGGGTGTGCGTGGTAGGTAAAACTTGGGGGGGGAAACTTTGATGGGGGGGGGGGGGGTCCCCCCCCCTTGGTTGGCCGGTACCCTTCCATGGGGGGGGGGAACTTTGATTAGGGGGGAAACTAGGCGTCAGCCGGTGATAGGCGTGGACTGGGAGGAGGCAGGGCTTTGCTAACGAGCTGGCTGGCATGCCAATTTGTCGACTCTACCCAGGCCACCTGTTGCCAGTTCTTCAGCGCTTCGTCACTCCCTGCCCCCCTCTAAAGCGCCCTGCTTGTGCTCTTCTTTCTCAGCTTGTGGTCTGCCCCCATCCCCGCTTTTTCTCAGGAAAATGTCCATCTCTGCTTTTTCTGGTCAGAAGAGAGGAGTTGATGAATGAAGTTGGTGGATAGGGGGACAAGCTGGCCGGGAGCACTTCATCAAGCCGAGGCCAATGGATTGGATGAGTGAAGAGTGAGTTGAGGAAGCTCTCTACTCAGCCAGCATGCAACGCTTCTACTCTTTCTGCCAAGAGACCACCTTCAATGGGCTCACTCACGTCAGCCCCAACAAAAGCAAGGTTAGCCCACTTTTCTATATACAAATTGCCCAGTATGAGAACACTTTGTAAGCAGAGCCGTTATATGCAGTGGGTGCAAGGCTTCTGGGTGCTGAGTTTTTCGGTCTGCTCGGCAACGGTGATGACGCTCTTCGTGGTCACCTACCTCAAGTACCAGTCCGTGCCCACAGGTGTGGACCAGATTTTCGTCAAAGGTTGCTCCTCTGCTGATGGATCGGAGTCAAAAGTGAAAGCAGGGGTTTCGTTTGAGAGTCGCCCAGTTTACCGCCGCTGGCCCTCTGCGCCTACTGGATCGTCCTCTCCGCCTCCGAAGTGGCTGCCTTGAACATCTCTGCCGACCTCGCCAAGGTGCTGCAGTGGCGCATGGAGCAGCCCTACCATGCCGGCATCACCGACCCCACCGCCTCCATCCCTCCTCACCTCCTCCACATCCTCAACTCTACTCAGCTGGAGTGCTTGAACCTTTCGCCCCTCTTCCTACCTTCCAGGGCAATGAATTGAGGTACGAGGAGGTGATGCAGCGTTTGGGCTACAGCCGCTTCGACGAGCTGGCCTTCCGTCTGGTGCCCAAGAACCGCCAGGACTCCATACTGATGAAAACGAAGAGCGGCGGCACAGACACCGACATGTGGCTCCAGCCCGCCAAGCCCGACCTCATCTCCTACGCACAAGTTCCCCCACCTCTCTCATTCTCTATCTCTCTCCCATACTCTATCATTCCCTTCCTAGAGTCTTCCATCCGCGAGTCTTTCAGGACTATGTTGACTATTTCAACTTCCACTGCACAATTCTGGAGGTCAAGGCGACCAGTCGCCTCTTCATCACCCTCAACCCGCCCGCCTTCCAGGAATTCGCCCTCCAGGCTTTGCTTTCAAATCTCTCAGCTGGTGGTGCTGTAGGGCATCATCAAGTGGTGGTGCTGTAGGGCATCGGGGATGCTGCAATGCGCCTCCTGCCCTACGCCCGCACCATGACCCTGCGCCAGTTCGACGGCTCCGTGGTCACCAAAGTCCGCCCCGGCTATCAGTACTACGTCTCCTTCGCCAAGACGTTCCACACTCCTCCAACCTTCCTAGCCCTACTCCCCCATCTTTCCCAGCACTTCCCGTCTCATCAACACTGAGGCCAACCCCTGCATCCCTCCGGAAGACGACAACTACTGCATCTTCAACTGCCATATTCAGGCTGTCCGGTGTGCACTAACACCTGTTTTCTCTCCTTTCGACCTTGAAGCCTGCCTTTTTCAGAGCTTCCTTGCCAGGCTGTGAGCTCTGCCAGAGTGTCTTTCTGCATGCCTATGCTCCCAGCAATGGTTCCAGACAAATATCATCCAGATTCGCAGAACAATGATTCTATTGCAGGGCGTAAGAAACGATCTGTTGAGGACGAGGTTCAGCTAAGAGTGCCATGCACTTCTGAGACAGGCCGTCGGATTGATTCCAGGAAGAAGATGAGCCAGAAGCGTTCAGCACAGCGGACATGGGGATCTGCGACCCCTGGGAGTGGATGCGCTGCGACCACAGCAACCAGACCCACGTCACCCGTCGCTACGAGGAGTGCAAGGCCGCCTGCATACCCACCTGCCACTACACTTCATACCGGTACCTGCTGCTCCTTTTCTTCCCTTGTCACAGTAGCTCCACCCATCTCTTTAGGTTCCAAACTAAAGCGGAGCGAGCGGAACAGGAGCTGGTCTTCGGCCATGCGGACTGGATCCGCAGTCAGTCCTGGATCAACATCGTCCCCGAGGAGGGCCCGCAGCGCAACGTCCTCATCTCCCAGTACGAGATCATGGACCTCGCCTACGTATTCTCCTCCTTCGGCGGGTCAGTGTCTTTCTCCTTAGACTGGGTGCAGGGTTTGCGTAGGGCTTCCTGTTCAGCTGTCTCCGCTAGGTGCAAGCTTCTTTGACGGCATAAAGAGAGTAAATGTTGCCAGTTACTTGGGCCTGTTCCTGGGCTCGTCGGTGCTGACGCTGGTGCACGCGGCGGCTTTCCTCGTCTCCCTGCTCTCCATCTGCCGCGCTCTAAGGAGGCCTAGGCAGGGCCTGCCCCAGTCGCCTGAAGCTGACAGCCTCAAGCCCATCGCCAACGGCCTCCCCATCACTCAGCACCACTTTCTCTACGAAGACTCCAAGCCAGAGCTTCTCTGACCTCTTCTGGAACACTCCAGACTTTCTCATCATTGCTGCTCGCCCTACTGCTCAATGCTCAGGCTAAATTTGCTCGAAGTTACCTGCTATGTGCGGGTTTTCAAATGCACAAATGCCTTCTTTCTAGAATGGTAAATGATGATGAAGGCATGATGAAAATATTTAGCTCCTTATCAATATACATGTTTGATCTATGACAGCATTTGTTTATATGTAGAGTTTCTCGCTAACAGATACATTAAACCCTAGAAAACTCTATGATTTAGCATACTTCTGTTTGAATTTTTGAGGGTTATTCGTGGCAAAAGCGTCAAAACTTTTGTTCATTTTTCTGGCAAACACTCTAGATAACTGAAAATTCATTGCCCACCCATTTAAAAAGGCTGCCAATCCTGCTTCAAAATTTATTTGATTGTTATCGCTAGATTGCTGGATTAGATGGAAATTGGGTAACTATCATCCATCATGGCCCTTTATGCTGTGTGCTCACAGGATGAGCCGCAGCAATAAACACAAAGACGGCAGCTCAACAAGAGGGGCAAAAACGGCGATGGAGGTGGAGTGTCCCAGATGCCAACTGTCCCTGGCCCCCAGCGACTTCACCGCCCACGCCGCCTCACTGCACGTAGGCTCAGCCCCAGTAGCCCTGTGGCGCTGCGGGGAGTGCGTCTACGCGGGCGCGGAAAGCCTCTCCACGGCCGTCGCCCACTGCCTCGCCGAGCGCCACGACCCCCAGCAGCTGCGCGCCGAAGTCCCCGCCCTCCTCCTCGCCCTGGCTCGGGAGGCTCAGCTGGCCCGCCCCTCCTCCCCTCCGCACCAGCCCAGGCCTAGTCCAGCCAAGCCCAGTCTCTCTGCGCCCCAGCACCGCCACGCCAAAGATGTCGCCTACCAGCAGATGCCTGCGTTGTTTTTGAACTTTTGAACTGAACTTTTGGACTGGCAAGAGGCTGGCTTTCAGATCGCTGCCGGGGAATCGCAAGCTGAGAAAGAGGAAGTCGGAGGCGCCGCCAGCTCCAGTTTACAGTCAACACGAGGTTCGCTTCTCAATGGCTGCCCAGAACTGCTGAGCAGAGCATTTTGAGGCTGCCAGTGACATGGAGGAAGAAGAATATGACGATGAAATCGAAGATGATGATAGAAATGAGGAAGAGGCGGAAGCACCGGTTGCTGTGGAGGCGGAAGACCCCGGAGACAGCAGCCAGTACGAGAGTTTCCTAGCTGTGCTTAATTTTTAGCTTTGCACGAAGGGATTGCGTGTGAGGAGGAGGCGTTGGTTGGCAGCAGTTCTCCGGGGGAGGTGCTGAGAAGGGCAGAGGCGTTGCATCGGCAGAATACGACTCTGAGAAGGAGGCCTGTGCCCGCTGCTCTGCCAATGTCGTCCTGCGAAGGCCCAACGGACGCCCAGATACCTCCAATGCTCTCAGCCACGTCCTGGCTTGCCTATCGGTTGCCCCTTTTTCACTTTGCCAGCCCACTGCTGCTTTCTTTTCTGTGACGAAAGACATTTAGTAACACCTTTGGTAATATGAACATTTTTACACCCTCCCTTTTAGTCAAACCCTTTATCCTGGCTTTGGCTTAGTTTTTAGCTTAGGCTTAGGATAAGTATCAATCAGCCTTAGTCTTTGGCTTAGGCCCAGTGCTTAGTTAGAAATAACATAGCAAAATTTGAAAAATGTAACTAAATGCATGCCTATTGCCTTCTTTTCTCACCCAAAATCAGTGGAGTCCATACTGGAAGGAATGTGATAGTGGTATATAGTTGCGGCCGTATGCGTGCAGTGGATGCGGAAATAAATGGTCCCGTCGCGCTGCCCTGAGGTCGCACATCGCCAAGCATTGTCCCTGTGCCGTCGTGCAACTTGTTCAAAAGTAACGCATTTATAGTTTTCTGCCACAATCGGCATGATGGAATGACTTTGATTTGAGGGAAAAGAACGAAGCAGAAGTTCGAAGAGGACTGAAAGAGTGCTTTGGCATGGAAAATACCAACTGGAACGGATTCAGTGTTTGACATCCTTTGAAATGTACTTTTTTGCTGAAAATTTTGATTTTATGCTGTTTTATGCAATGAGATAACTTTTTTGATTGGCATGATGACTAAATGTGATCGTTTTCATTTCTTCGAATGGTCGGGGAAGTAGCAGGACATGCTGAGGATGAGAGGATGGGCTTTGTACAGGAAATGTTTGGAGGAAGAGGGCGAAAGGGTGCATACAGGAGCTAACCCGGCCTCTAAGCATCATCGTTTGGACAGACGGAAGCAGGGTGAGGCCAACTGAAAGAGAGAGAGAGAGAGGAAGAGAGCAGGGCATTGGAGCTCCCAGTATCACAGAAGGGCGGAGATGTTGGGTGGGGGCTGAGTAGGGAGGAAGGGGGGCTAGAAGTCTGAGTGAGGCGAGGCTCTTTGGTTTGGGAGTAGCCTGGGGCGAAGTGTGTGTGTGGGAGACGAAGTGAGAGGGCATAGGGCAACTTGGCGGCGGTTGGTGAAAGAAGGAGTGAGAGAGGCCAAAGCACGGCGGGAAAGGAAAGAGGACAGGGTAGAGGAGGCCGGTATAGATGGAAGGACTCAGTAGGCTCGCTGTTGACTGTTCGCCTTTGCCGGCTCATACTCCAGGCCTGGATCGAACTGCTCCAGCACGTACACCTGCAACTATTGCTCTCTGAGCTGGTGAGGGAGGGGAGGGAAGGTGAAAGGGACGTAGTCGGAGGCAAGTATTTTGAGGTCGGCGGGAGGATTGGTGATGACGTAGCGTTTGTTGGAGTCGGGTGCCTCCTGGTCGTGCAGGCGATAGAGGCCGATGCACAGCTGCCCGTTGTACTTCAGGGCGTGGCTGAACAGCTGCCCGTAGGAGCTTCCAGTGCTGATGCTTTGGAATGGGCCTTCCTGAAACACCATTCACTCTTCCCAGGAGGAGAACAAAGTAAGGAAGGAAAGAGTGTAAACGTGAATGGGAATCTGAGCAATGCGGCATCGGTCTCGGTTGCGAAGGGTGTCGGGGGTGGAGTAGCCGCCTCTTAGCCCAGCGCCCTCGGCAAGGATGAGCTCGAGCTCGGGGGTGGCGCCGCCGGTGACGAGGGTGCGTATGAGGGTGAGGGCGGAGTCGTTGAAGTAGGTGGTGGACATGAGGGAGTCGAGGACGGAGATGGCGAAGGAGGTGCCGCAGGCGAAGGGCTGGGTGAGGTAGAGCTCGGTGTCGGGGTCGTCGTCGTCGTCCTGGTCCAGGAACTGGACGTTGGAGTCGTTGACGAGTTCGGTGATCATGGGGACGTTGGTGCCGAAGCGGGCGCCCTTCTTCTGGAAGGAGATGGGGGATCCGAGGGGGGAGAGGCCGCCGGAGCCCTGAGGGAGGGGGTAGAAGCCGAGGGTGTCGTCGAACTGCATGGCCTTGATGTTGAGGGAGGCGAGGATGGCCTCCTTGTCGGCGAGGCTGGGGTCCTCGTTGGGGTTGGGGATGCGGGCGGAGATGATGACGCACATGTCGCAGAGGTTGATGTTCACGGCGCGCAGGTCCGCCCTGCTCAGCGGGCTGCCGTTGAGGATGCTGATCTTGGGCAGGTTGTAGAGCGTCTTCCACTCCCGCTTCAGGTAGTCGCAGTCGCCCACGATCACCACGTGCTTCAGCTCGTGGTAGTGGAAGTTGGAGGCCCGCAGCGGCATCACGAAGTTACGCAGGCCGATCAGCGGACTGTCCTTGTCCGCGAAGAGACAGACCACCACGTGCCCGTTCAGCACCGTCATGGCTGCCTGGTGTCTGTCCTGGAGGAGGCTGGGGATGGCTGGGTGGTAGAGGAGGGGAGGAGGGGAGGCCTAACGAGGATGCAGTCTTCGATGGCGCGGGCGGGGCACCAGTGGAACATGCCGGTGCTGTCGTACTTCATCTCCTGCTGCTCGAACTCCTTCATCATGTCCAAGCCGCGACCGTCGGGCGGGATGCTGAACGACTGCGGCCGCCCCGAGGATGGCCTTCAATTCCGGCCAACTCCTCATCGCCTCTCTCCTCAGCGCTACACTCTGACACCGAGTATTGGAAGGAAGGAAAGCCACAGGAGGCTGCACAAATGCACTGGCCAAAAATATATATCCCAAGGCTGGCCTCATGCACTCGCGTTACGAAGCTTCTAGGCTGCTGCTGTTGCAGATGGATGGGAAAGGAAGAAGCGGACTGCCTGTCGCCAGGCGAACGGAATGGGGGGCAGGACAACATGCCGATTGGGAATGCCAGGGCTGGGCGGCAACGAAAGACAGACGGTAGGAAACGGAGGGCTGAGGCTGGATGTGGAGAGGCGCAAAGGAATGCGGTGGGTAGTGTGAGGTGAGGGGGTTGGGAGGGTTTACATGAGTTTCTGAATCTCGTAAGCGAGGCGGAATCCCTTGGGGTTGTAGATGTCCCGGATGTCCTTGGCCCGCCCGCGCTCCGCCTCCGAGCCCTCCAGCCCCACTCCGCTGCAGTTCACCCACCACTCCTACTCTCCTACACTCCTCTAGGCTCTCAGCACCCCTCCCTCCTCACTGACACCACACTGCAACACACCTCTCTATCTACCCATCTCTCTCCTATCCTAGCCTACCCTCCCCTCATCCGCTTCTCCTGTCTACTCTGCGCTCTGCACTCAAGTCTGCGTTAGTAGAGCTTGGACAGAGAGTCACAAAGACGCCTATAGTTGCATTAGTAGTTGCGTGAGTGTTAGAGGTGGTGAAGGCTGGTGTGTGAGCAGGAAGCGGTTGAGGATGCTGGAGGAGGAAGGGCGAGGTGTTGTGAACCTGTCCACGGGGGTGCGGGAATTGCGCATGGGTGTCACCGACTTCCCCTGCTCCAGCAGCGGCCCGCTCGTGTTCCGCACTGCAATCCTCTTCAAATCACTCCTCCTCATTCCATACTCCACTTCACCCTTCAAAGAGTTCCGCAGAGATTGAAAGGGGCAGAGGAAGTGTACGGCGTAGGGCGGGACGTCTCTGCGGTGGACAATGGACAGGCCGTAGGGACAGAGAGAGAGAGAGACGAGGCTAAGCAGCAAGGCAAATGCTGAGCCCTCAGTGAGTGTGCAGCAGTCCAACTGAGGGGCCAGGCGGAGAAAGAAGGTCAAAGATCCGAGCAGAAAACCAAGGATTGCCCTCCCCGCGGCAAAGGCCAACTGGCACTCACGGTTCGCTTCCGGCAGCCAATGCCAGGCTGAGTGGCCGGAGTCTAGGATTCGCCAAATTAACGCTCTCACTTGCACAGAAACACACTATCTCAGGCCTCGCTGAACAGAAAGCGGGGGAGGTAAAAAAGCTGGCAGAATTTGACTCCCGCGGCAAGTGGTCTTACACTGCGCAAACTTCTGAGCAGCCAAGATATAGGCGCTACCCTTCCCTAGGGAGCCTACAAAAATAATCCTCTTGGGGGGAGGATGCACTCTGTGGCATTGTGGAAGCTGTAAATGTCTGGTTGTGAAAAGTGAGCACCAAACATTTGAGGCAGGGCCAGTGTGGCACAGGAAGCAATAGTGCTGTGCCAGAGGAAGCCCCCTAGATGATTTGAAGTGCTGGACTGAAAGTTGTGGGGCTAGGGTTTGTGTTTTTGTGCTGCAGAGGTTGGAGGAGATTGAGTGAAGTTTGAGATAGAGCAATTACCGAATTCCTCCTCCATTTCATCCGCTTCTTCGGGGCCCGCGGCTGCAAATCCCAACCTTCCTAGACTCCCCAATCCCCCTTCACCACTGCCAATCTTCCACTTTCAATAAATCAGCAGCCTCACTACGTCTAATCATCAACGAATTCTTTCTCTCTATGCTACAGGCACTAAAGGCCAAAGATTTTGCATCCTCATGCAAAAGGAAATTGAAAGGCAGTCCTTCAAATCAGAATCCGAAATGGGCAAATGAATTTGGAAGAGGGTTTCATGGCTCAGAGGATCTAAAGAACAAAATAATTTATGGAAAATCTACCTAATTAGTCAGAAAAGCTTAAAAGAAGGTCATAAGGACCACTTTTAAGCTTTCACGTACAATCTAAGTTCCGAAAACGACCCATTTGGTTACCTGTGTCTGCGTAGTCTGTAAAGGGTAATTAATGCCACGTAGAATAAGTCTCGCAGTGCATTAATGAGGGTTAATAGAAATGAGTATAGCTGATAGGAATGCATAGGTGGAAAAGGCAAAGAGTAAGGTGTTTAGAATTTTTACCTGTCCTGTTCACAATCTGGACTTGCTTGACGCCTTTTCGAAACAGGGCCACTGCAATTTGATGCTCCTGCCAATGTGCACTTACATTTTGACGCATGAACATCTGTGCCACAACGATGGCTCATATAAATTGCACGACTTGAAGGATTCTAACGATTTTTGCACTTGCACTTCTTGATCATAGTGGGATCTTGGATGTCCTCGTGACAGTTTTTGCAGTAGAAGAAAGCGCTGTAAGAGGGGGCGTGGTTGAGTAGGGGGTTGATGAAGGAGGGGAGTGGGTGGCTGCACCGTTTGACTTCGTCGGCGGATTGAGCAATGAAGAATCCCTGCGTCTGTGCCTGTATGCGGACGCCGGGGCCGGGGTTGATGGCGATGTTGCACTCCTTCTTCTCCTCGTCCTTCAGCTCTATCGCCAGCAGCAGCAGGCCCATCTTCGTGAACAGGAGGCTGCAAATCCCCTGCCTCCCTCTTCCACCCATCTAGCCATCCTACACCACCTCCTCCTGCTCATGCTACAATCAAGGCCGATCCGCCCTCAAGGCAAATGAAAGAGAAGAGGGGGAGATGGGCCGTGATTGTAGCAGGAGCAGAGAGGCGGGCAGTGCGGAGAGGAAGCGGGGAAGCTGGTTAATCAAAGGACACTGCAAGGTAAGCGAAGAGGAAGAGGGGAGGCGGTCTCTGGGGTGGTTGGAGTTGGCAGGCGGTTAGGGAGATCAGGCAAGGGCGAAGGTCTGGGGGTGAAGGAAGGGCGGAAGGGACGAATACCACTGGCCAGCCGGTCACAACTGAAAGGAGCGAAAGAAAAGCCTAGGCAGCAGGAACCTAGGAGGGCACACGAACACCAGTCCACAGCAAAAGCATACAGCTCGCGGTGTTGGGGTGGATGGTAGGAGGGAGGTAGGGCAGGGTAGGATGGGAAATGAGTGAGAGAGGTGTAATGGAGGAGAAGGAGCTCTACTAAAATGGGCCTGTAGGTAGGAGAGAGGGTTAGGAGGGGGTTAGAAAGATGAGGAGGAGGTTGGAGTGAGGGAGAGGAGTGTGGTGCTGCGGGTGTCTCTTACTCGGCGGCCTGGGGAAAGGTCTCGCCTACGAAGGAGGGAGAGAGAGTCTCGGTGTACATTTCCATGCCCGCCCCGCAGAGGTAGAGGTTGAGCCACTCCGGGGTGTGCGGGGACTGTAATTGGCCAGGCGCTGAGGAGGGGAATGGAAGGCCTCACTCGGCTGCTTCGGGGAAGGAAGCGCCGAGGAAGGCCGCCGACAGCTCCTCCCGGTACATCTCCATCCCGCTACCCCGCAGGTAGTCGTTCATCCACCCCGCCATCCCCGCCGCCTATTCTTCTTAGTCCTCTTCTTCCTTTCTCATTCTACTACGCCCTCTCTATTCTACTCCTCTCCTCCTCTACTCCTCCTCTACTAGAGGAAAGGAAGGGTAACGGTCTTGAATGAGCGCATGGCGAATAGGTTGGCCATCATGGTGCTGAAGCCGGGTGCGAGGCAGCTCTGGGCGATGAAGCCGAGCTTGAGCTCCGCCAGGCAGATCACGTCGTCCCCGCGCCGCCAGTCCCAGCTCGGAATGTTCAGCAGGTACGCCTCAACCCCCCACCAGCCTTTCCTCTCCAATCCCTCAGGAGCCTCCTCCAACCTTGTTGTGGTACTGCATGAGCTGGACGATGACGCGGATCTCGGCGGAGTAGTTCTTGATGGAGATGACGCGCATGATGTTCGCCGCGTCCTCCGCGTCTGGGTCTGGCGAGTATCTAAAGAGGTGGGAAGACTTTGGAGCTGCTGAGCTAGGAAGTAGAGGCGTGAGCACTTGTTGGCGAGTACAAGGCAGGCGTGTGCTTCGTCCACCTTCACTCGACTCAGATCGATGGAGTCCATGACGGTGCCCTGGAAGAACTCCACTTTGGTGAAGTGCCGCTTGAACAGACCCTCCAGCTCCAGATCTGGCGGCACTCTGCAAAGATCAGACAGTTGGAGGAGGCTCATTTCTGAAGTAGAAGGGAGCTGAACCTGTGCAGAAAGACGACCTCCACATCTACATCCTCTCTGTCCTCGTGCAGGAAGTCCTGGAGGAAGTGGGAGACGCTCTCGTAGGTGATGTAGCCACAGACCACTATATGTCTGCATGTGGGGTGTATTGAGAGCTGTGAACATTTGTAGTGATATGAAGGGGGGGGGGACTTTTTGCCGTGCTCTCCTTTGTACTCGCCGCCGTACTTCTGGCGATTGCCGATGAGATCCGCGATTTCGGGAACGTAGGAGGCGAACATGGCCAGGCCGCCCAGGATGAAGAACACCATGAACAGCCTCCCCAGTACTGTGGTGCAGTAGATGTCGCCTGCACTACTACTCTCTCCCACCTCCCCTCACACCTGCCAGCCCCAGCAGCACCATAGCCGACGGTGGACATGGTGACGAGCAGGAAGTAGACGCACTCCCAGTAGGTTATCCGGTGCGTGTTCTCAAAGTTTCTGAACGGGTCCCCGCTATTCTCCAGCTGCAAACCAGCCCACATCCACACCCTGCCTCTGCATCTCCATTTCAATCACATGTTGAGGCGGAATTGGGGAGTTTTGAATGAGGAAAGGAGTTTTGATAGGCTGTTAAAAGATTGCAGTCATCTGCATGCTGCATAGGCGGTTGGGAAAGAAGACACGGGGGGAGAGGGAGATTGACGAAGGGGGCTGGGAGGGACAGAAGAGCAAAAGGCGGACCAGGTGTATGAAACCGGCGCCGGTGAGAGAGACGGAGATGAAGATGGAGAGGAGCTGGGCAAGGCGGATGGAGGCGGAGGTCTTGAGGATGTTGAGGTACTGGAGGATGTCCGGCACCGTCATCAGACGCAGGGCTCGAAGGAAGCGCAGCCCTGGAGTTTCCCGCCTCACATTAGCCAAACGCCCCATGCCTCCTCTCGCCTGCTTCAGACACCCCCTAGGCTCACATTCCTCCCTCCCCCAGCTCATGCGGTTAGCTTGGCTAAATCTCACTCTCCAGAAGAACCCCAATCCTCTGCTCCACTAGGCTAGGAAAGGGGTGAGTGAAGGAGGGGCAAAGAAGGGACTGAAAGGTGGGTGTAGGGTGCAGAGAGGGAGGTGAGTGGAAAGAGATGAGGGTAGTAGGTGCGTGGTGTGGGAGGTGTAGGTGTGGTGGTGTGCCTAACGAGGTGTATGAAACCGCCGGCGGTAAGAGTGGCGGAGACGAAGGAGGCAATGAGCTGGGTGAGGCGTATGCTGGAGCTGGTCTTGAGAATGTTGAGGTACTGGAGGATGTCGGGCACGGTCATCAGTCGCAGAGCGCGCATGAAGCGCAGACCTTCACATTCAACCAGCCTCTACTTTACCCACCCATCTCCAGACTCCCTTACCGACCAGGCTTTGTGCACCTATATAGATCCGGTGCAAAATGGGCAGGAAAGCGGGATTCGGGTGGGCCTATATCCTAGCCTATGGCTTACATGAAGCATCTGGTGTGTGATGTAGAGAAAAAGAGGTGAGAATGAAAGTGAAGAATGGATACCCAGCCAATTTCTCTCCAGGTAGATGGCGACGAAGGAGGGAGGAATGGTGAAATAGTCCACGAATGAATAGGTTTCCAGCAGGAACCACACCTTGTCCGACGCCGCTATGAACTGCAATCTCTCCTCTGCTCCGATTTCCAGTGAAAGGGGGGAGCAAAAAAAGAGGGGAGACGCGAATGAAGAAGTAGATGAGGAAGAAGATGTTGAAGGCCAGGTCAATCTGCTGGGAGGGGGAGTCTGACCAGGAGACGCAGGTCTCCACTTGGAAGTTGGGACTCAACATTCCCTCATTCAGAGGAGCTCAGGCAGAAAAGGAAGGGAATAGGCAACTGGGAGGCGTCGTAGAAGTAGATGACGAGGGAGCCGATGGAGAGGACGAAGACGAGGACGACGAGGATGCGTCCGGTGGTCGTCTGGCCGGAGATGAGCTCCCCGGCCCAGTCCTTGGCCTCGGTGACCCAGCCGATCTGGGCCTCGTCCTCCTTCATCGCCGGCGCCCCGCTATCCTTCTCCTCCTCCGTCCCCACCCCCACCCCCACAGCCATGCTAAGTGCCGGCTTCCCATTGGCCACCCCCATCTGCAGCCCTCCTTCACTCATCGGCTGAGTAGGGAGAGGAGGCAGGGAAAAGGGGACCTCGGTAAGCTCTTTCTCGTCCTTGTCGCGCGGGCGGCAGCAGACGTGAGCGATGATGCGCCAGGAGACGACGAGGAGCATGCTCAGGCAGAACGTCACGATCGAGGACAGCAGGAAGCACCAGTACTTCCGCTCCTGCAGCCAGATACCCCCATCTATGGCTAGAGGGAGGGAAGGTGGTGGAGAGGGAAGCGAGAACCTCGAGGCACTTCCGTTCCTCCGCAGTCATCTCGTCCCATAGGCGGCTGGTGTTGCAGTTGATGGCGTAGCGGCGGTCCAGCAGCCCTCCGCCCAGCCCCGCCACCCCCTTCCCCAACTCCGCCATCCTTCCTTCTCACCTTCTAGCCGCCGCCAGCCCAGCCCATTCTCATGCTCCGCTTCTCCACTGCCTCTCCGCTCTCAACACCTCCTTCCTTTGGTCCACCCTTTTTTCCCACCTGGCCGCCAAATCATGGGGAAAGGAGCGCTAAAGGGCAAAAGAGCAGTGCGGGGGCGAAAGTGGAGGCTTTGTGGGGAGCTAAAAGGCGGAGAGGAGAAAAGGAGTGGGGCCAGGAATTGTAGCCGTTGGGCGGAAGAAAGGGGGCAGCAGGGGGGCTGTAAGCAAGCGTGGCCGAGCCACGGCACGCCTGCTGTCCAGGGGGGAAGGGAAAGGAAGGAGGGGGGAGAGGGCACAGCCCTAAGGTGGCTGGATGGATGGGCGGCTAGTGCAGACGGACGGAGGGAAGGGGGAGGAAGAGGTGGGAGGGGAGGAGGAAGAGGTGGGGGCTGGGGGTTAGAGCTTCTCAACACCCTAAGCTAGAGCGGGGGGGGGGGGGTAGGGAGTGGGGGGTGGGAGGCTGACTGGAAGGGCTGTAGAGGGCGAAAGAGAAAGAGGGATCAATTGTGGATGGGGGAGGAGGAGGGGAAGGAGGGCTGCTTCCCTCCCCCAACGAGGGTAGGAGAGGAGGTATCCCTCTCCAGTCCCTCCGCCCCACTCTCCAGCCTCTCTGCCCCTCCCTCCCCACCTCCTTCTGTCTTCAGCGCCAGTGAAGGGTCTGGGGGAGAAAGGGGGTGGGGGAGGGGAAGGGGAAGGGGATGGCTAGGTGGGGGAGGGGAAGTAGCGGAGTGCTACTGCCGCCAGGAGGGCCAGAAGGAGTATGTGCGGAGGGGTGGGGAGAGCGCTTGGGGAAATCGATATGAGCACGCGCGTCCCTATGTACCAGCGACTGCCCCGCACACCCCCCAGCCCTTTTGAAGCCAGCTTCAACTCAATTTCTCGCATCCTCAGGGCATGTAGGGGGGGGGGTGTGGATGAAAAGGGATGGGGCTCAAAGAGAAGGGGGGTAGGTAAGCGGGAAAAGGGGCTCACATCTGTGATGCCATGGAGATGGCGGCATCAGCGCCCTCCATCCCCTCATCAATGATTCAACTTCTCATTCGCCCTCTTCTCCTGTCTGCCCTCAATCCCCCCAGTTTTTGCCAGGCTTCTCAGGCGTCGTCTTAAAGCAGCTCGATGAGGGTGCTGCTGGAAAATGGGCTGCTGAAAGACTCGGCCAGAGGGCTGGCTGGGGAGAGGGGAAGGGGAGAGTAGGCGAAAGAGGGGTAAGAGGGGGAGAGGAGGGTAGGAGGATGGTTAGTGCGCCAGGCAACGAGGCAATCAGGAGGGAGGCATTTCTTTACGATATTGTCCAGCTAGCACGCTCTGCTCCAAAAAGGCGGCCGCCTAAAGGTGAGTAGGGGGAATAAGTGAGCCAGCGCCTTTCCCTCTAATCTCCTTCCCCGCTTCTTTCTCCACTCACAAGTGTTGCCTTCTTCTGCCCCCCCCCAAGGACGCTTGCTGGAAGGAAATGAGAACAGGGCCCTCTTTGCCTTGGAATGAAGGCCGGGGGGAGAAAGGGCGAAGGAAAACTGTCAGCATCAGTAAGGCGAAATTGCGGGGGTGAGAAAGGCAATTCTGCCCGCATTACTTCGTAAGCGGCGTAAAAAAAGTTTCCATATCCCCCCTGCTATTTCGGAGTATACTTCTCAGAGACTCACGGGAAAAGGGCATAAAGGAGGAGCGATTCTGAAACTGAGTTGGCAAAATAACCCAAATAACAGAGTCAGCTTTGGGTCACGGCTGTGGCGTAGGAGGCGTGGAATGCTTTCTATTCACTCCCAATTAAAATGAAGTAAAATCCATACAGGTGGATATGTTTCAAAAAATTTTTTTTCGAAAACTAACTAATCCATTTTTTTGAAAACAAACATTAACAAATTTGTTACTGCTACAAAAGCCGAAACCAATAGCAGAAAGTTCTGATCATGCAATAAAGAGGGGTAGAGTTGGGACAAGGAAGTGTAAGATGGAAGTTGGCAGGGGGGTGCGGGTGCGCTGCTGTTGTGGCGTGAAAAAGTGCCTAGGGGCCTGACGGATAGTGGGGCAGCTGGGGCTCCAAAGCCCCTCCGCACGCCAGCCAACCGCCTCACACATCTTCTACGCCAACGGAAGGAAGCCACACTCCATCTACCCTTTTTCACTCCTCCCTTCCCCCATGTTTGCCGCCCTAATAGCTCACCTCGTCGCCTCGCTACATCCTGCCGCTGCTCTACCCAGCCTTACGCAGTTAGTCCGCATAGAGCCTCTCATTGCTCAATTGGACAAGCGCTGAACCTCACTGCCCATCCACTCTGGCCTGCTGGGCGATTGATGGAGAGGAGTGGGGGGCTGGGGTTCTGATGAGGGAGCGTGGGAGAGGAGGCTGGTGACAGGCAGGGCCGCCAGTGGCCCACTCCAGGACTGAGAGGATGGGCTTTGGCCGTCTATTTGCCCTGCCGGCGCCTCAGAGCAGAAGCTCGGCTGGCAAAAACTCTCCTCCCCCACTCCTGGCCGGCAGTCAAATTGCCTGCCCTTGAGCCGGCACTCGTTGCCGGCGCCATAGCTGGGGAGGAGTGCGTGGCTTTTGTAGGCTGGAGCCAGGGCTGCGTGGGGGCGTAAGTGGCGCAACACCTGACACGGGTGGCGGAAGAGTGCAGCGAACTGCTCCTCCACCCAGCTTTACGACGCCCTGGCCAGAGAGCAGCATTCTCACTCCCCCGCCATGGTCCAACCGCAAACTCTACTATGGCAATAGAGGCAGAAGCAGAGGCAGTGCAGGTTCCCCTTTGAAGCGCGAAAGATAGAGCCGCCGATGATTGTCCAGGATGCACCGGAGCCCTGGCCCTATCAGAACCAAATTGTGGAGAGCGCTTAGAGAGAGTTGGCTTTGGGAGTAGAAGGATGATGGCAGGTGCCTCGGCGCTATGGACAGGAGAGCATACGAGGGAAGGCCGTTCGACCGGAGCGCAACTGGCCTGGCCGCAACGGTTTTCCTTTCCCTCCTGGCTTCTGAGTGAACACCAATGAAAGCTGGTGATTGTAAAACAACAGGAGGCCCACTGGACGTCTACGTGGGCTTCTACATCGAAAGCGTGGGCAACCTCAAGACCGTGGACATGGTGCCCTCTGCATTGCTTTGGCGGGAGAAAAGGGAGTGGCCGAAATTGGATTGGAGGCATTCGACACGGACATTTACTTCCGCATGAGCTGGCGCGATGAACGGCTGCGTCATTCCGAAGGCGGACTCAAGGTCCTGCCTGCCTCTGCCTTTCTCCTACTGCCAAAACCGCGGGTCCGAAGACTAGATTGTGACGCTGGAGGAGCAGGCGGGCATCTGGCTGCCCGACCTCTATTTTGCCAACGCCAAAACTGCTCAGTTCCAGGTCCCATGCATCCTTTCCCCGCCTAAAGTTTCCCTCAACGATGCAGGGCTTGAGTCGGTGCTGGTGCCGAATCGGGTGATGCACATCGATGAGGATGGGACGGTGTCTTACTCTGCTCGGTTCCTACATCATGAGGCAATGAGAAAGGGCTGAGTAGAGAGTGTGGTCAAAGGGTTGTGCTGGACCTGGCCTGCAATCTGGAGCTCAGCCGCTACCCACTCGACTCTCAAGCCTGCAAATTTCGCATCATGAGCTGTCAACATGGCCGCATCCTTGCCTTCTGTCAATCCTGAATCCCATTCAGATGCCCATACGCGAGACTACATGCAAGTCCGCTGGTTCACAGAGCTACCGCTCGATATGAATAGCGAAATTCAAGTATTTCAAATTCAAACCTACACAGATGAAATTGAAGCAATTGTAGGTGCCCGAGTTTTCCATTACTAGCTTTGAGCCGGAATTCTGCAACGGAACATATCGCTACGCTGTCTCTGAAAGACGAGTTTACATTGGTTGCTTTGAAATTATTAGCAGAGAAGCTTAAGACCAGTTTTATGAGAGGGTGGCGAATCGAGGCCCAAAAATTTTTTTACGACTATAAACTGAGTATAAGGTCATTTTCCCCAGACATTTTTATAAAGGTTTCCAAAAGATCTCAGCTCAAAGCTGTAAACTGACGCCGTAATGCTTGAATGAACAAACCTTACTTTTTATAAATTGTGAAATTGTGATTTAGTGGAAAACTTTTTATTTTATGCATTTTCTCCACCAAATTTAGAGAAAAGCATACAAGTAGGCACAGATTCTGAAAGCTTATGACTAGAGGAGCATTTTGGTTGCCATAGATTTGTAATTTGAGGCTTTGCATTTGAACAACAGCCGTAAGTTTGAAAACTAACCAATTTCTGAGACTTTCGTTTTTCAACTAAAATCAAGAATAGCTCGTCAGGACTTCATTTCCCTGCGCATGCGACACACATTTTCGAATTTGTCATAAAATTTTGACCCTAAAACATAATTAATATGCCCTGAGCAAGGTGAGCCCAAAGAAATATGATGACTTTTTTCTCATACACTCCTTATTTTGCCTATGTTATAACATAGGGCACTAAAAATCGGTTGTAAAATTGCCACTAAAAAACTTCCCATTTCTCACACACTGACTCATGCTCAAATTCCTTTTCAGATAGATTGTTTCAAACATTTCTCCAGCTACTGGTGCCAAAATATTAGGGATATGTACTATATTGCCAACGAAAATGGCCAAAGTTTGTTGTCAGGTCCGAATTTCGCCTATGCTATAACATAGGCCAAAAATGACAAAAAAATTTTGCTCTTAATTTTTCAATTTAACTGCCCAACTTCAATCTTCTGACCATTCCGCATCTAGAAATACAATTTTTATTTTGGATATACTAAAATAATGCTCAAAAATGGTGTTTGCAATTGATGAAATTTAGACCTTATTTTTCGGTTTTTATGAATCATTTTTTTTCTTTTTGACCGAGGAGCGGCCCGAAGGGCCGCTCCGCGGTCTATAGAGATTACTAAACTTTTGTCCTCATATATATATGTGTCTGGAAATGCTGGGAACGGGCGAATTCTCAACGGATTTTGACAAACTTTTTTTTTCCAGAAAGGTAATGCTATTTTAGGAAGATCTGGAGGGGTAGACCCGGAATTTGAACACTTGAAACATTACTTTTTTGGGTAGAAAGGTTGAAAAATAGGGTATGTTGAGAAATGGCGAATTCTCAACGGATTTGGACAAACTTTTTTTTTGCTGAAAGGTAATGACATTTTAGAAAGATCTGGAGGGGTAGACCCGGAATTTGAACACTTGAAACATTACTTTTTTGGGTAGAAAGGTTGAAAAATAGGGTATTTTGAGAAATGGCGAATTCTCAACGGATTTGGACAAACTTTTTTTTTGCTGAAAGGTAAAGACATTTTAGAAAGATCTGAATGGGTGGTACCGGTCCCGGAGCATTTGAAACATTACTTTTTTGGGTAGAAAGGTTGAAAAAATAGGGTAATTTGAGAAATGGCGAATTCTCAACGGATTTGGACAAACTTTTTTTTTGCTGAAAGGTAATGACATTTTAGAAAGATCTTAATGGGTGGAACCGGCCCCGGATCCTTTGAAACATTACTTTTGCTGCTAAGGAAGTTGTGGGCTGCGAAGCTCCGCGGTCACCTATTGCGCTCTGCGCCATATACTTGTTTTTATGATAAAACAAATCCAAAAATTGTATTTCTAGATGCGGAATGGTCAGAAGATTGAAGTTGGGCAGTTAAATTGAAAAATTAAGAGCAAAATTTTTTTTGTCATTTTTGGCCTATGTTATAGCATAGGCGAAATTCGGACCTGACATCAAACTTTGGCCATTTTCGTTGGCAATATAGTACATATCCCTAATATTTTGGCACCAGTAGCTGGAGAAATGTTTGAAACAATCTATCTGAAAAGGAATTTGAGCATGAGTCAGTGTGTGAGAAATGGGAAGTTTTTTAGTGGCAATTTTACAACCGATTTTTAGTGCCCTATGTTATAACATAGGCAAAATAAGGAGTGTATGAGAAAAAAGTCATCATATTTCTTTGGGCTCACCTTGCTCAGGGCATATTAATTATGTTTTAGGGTCAAAATTTTATGACAAATTCGAAAATGTGGGTCGCATGCGCAGGGAAATGAAGTCCTGACGAGCTATTCTTGATTTTAGTTGAAAAACGAGTCTCAGAAATTGGTTAGTTTTCAAACTTACGGCTGTTGTTCAAATGCAAAGCCTCAAATTACAAATCTATGGCAACCAAAATGCTCCTCTAGTCATAAGCTTTCAGAATCTGTGCCTACTTGTATGCTTTTCTCTAAATTTGGTGGAGAAAATGCATAAAATAAAAAGTTTTCCACTAAATCACAATTTCACAATTTATAAAAAGTAAGGTTTGTTCATTCAAGCATTACGGCGTCAGTTTACAGCTTTGAGCTGAGATCTTTTGGAATCTTATATAAAAATGTCTGGGGAAAATGACCTTATACTCAGTTTATAGTCGTAAAAAAATTTTTGGGCCACCTTCCTTTAGCCATTCGCCACTTTCTCGCGAAATGCCTCTTAAGGTTGCAAACGCTGGCAATATTTGTAGGCGAATTCAGCTGCTTAGAAGCCCGTCTTTACCTGAAACGGGACATCGGCTACCATCTGGTGCAAACTTATGTGCCCACAGGATGCATAGTGGTAGTGGATCTATTGAATAAATGCTGTGAAGTGGTGTATATGTGCAGAGAGATTGAAGGTAGTGTCGTGGGTGGGTTTCTTCATCGACCCCAACTCGGTGATGGCTCGAATCAGTCTCTCCTTCACCACCCTCCTCACTCTGGCCACTCAGGGCGCCGGCCTTCGCATCAGTCTACCCGCCGTCAGCTATGCCAAAGCCATCGATGTTCAGACTTTCCACCTTATTCCTTCTCCTCCAACCCCCAATCCCTATTTTACAGGTCTGGTTCGGCGTCTGTATGATCTTCGTCTTTGCGTAAGCTTAGCTGTGATAGGTGACGAGGTTATTGTGGCAGTAGATGCATTGGCAGGGCACTGGTGGAGTTCACCATAGTGAACGGCTACTTGCGACACAGTGCGAAGCTGGAAACACTGGCCAGCTACAACCCCACCACACACAGCTTCTCTGACGGCTCCGCCGTTCGAGAGAGCATCGTCATTCAGCAGAACATGGTCCCCTCACTCTCTTGCCCCACCACAACCCTCCCTTGCAGCAGTTGACAGCTGAGAAATATGTGTGGTACCTAAGCGGAAAGGGGATGATAGATGAGACAGTGTTGTATACTTTACAACGCCTGTCCAGCTTACCTTTCCACATTCCTGCTGACACGTCTGTCAGCTTTTCGGGCTTTGGAAGCTGGCTTACAGAAAACTGGACTTATCAGCGGCGTTCATGACAGCGTTTTTCTGCACGAGAGCAAAACAAGCGCGCTGAAGGTTCTTTTATATTTTTAATTTTTCCTCAAATCGGATAAAATTTATAAAAAAAATTGAAGGGCATCCGAATCGACAAGTTTTCGCGACTGGCATTCCCTCTGCTTTTCCTGCTCTGGAACATCTTCTATTGGACTTATTATGGCGATTCTTGATCTGAACCTGTGATTCCATCCAGTTTATTTTAAGCTTACTGCACTAGATTTCTGTCCTTCCAAGTTCCATGCCTCACTGGCGATGCTTTCGTCAGAAGCGGCCAGCATTTCCGTTTTCATGCAGCCGACTTTAGTGGAAGGGGCAAAAAATTCCCGGCCAGCAACTAGGCGAGCGCCGGAGCTTTGGCACAGAATGCACCTGCCCACTACCTTGGAAACCAGGGCCCCCCTCCTTTCTAAGCCTCCCCTCACAGTCACCATTTCTCCACTCCTTAGCGGCCCTAGCATGGGCAGCATGGAGAGCAGACTAGACAAGCAGCGCCTCTTGCATCATGTCAAGCAGGTTTATCAAACAGGACTTATTTTTGCTTTTGAAATAAAATATTTCTTTTCAAAATGATGGTTAGGCGCTAAAATTGGGCGCTGGAAGTGGGAATGGAGTGGATCCGGACGAGAAGTGGTCCAACCTTCACCGGGAGCGGGAGAAGAATTCACTCTACAAGTGGGTCGGCTTCCAAAGCGGTGCTTAGCAGCAGTTTTCACTTTATTGATCCTCAGAAAGATCTTGAGGCGGTGACCTATTGGATGTCTACGACGAGGAAAGCGACGAGGGCGTGATTCGCTTCGCGGATGACAAGCTGCTGCCCTGCATGTATGCAGAGGGGCGGGCCACGCATGTGATCACACACCAGGACTTCCTGCGCTGGAGCAAGACCCAGGGCATCAACCTCACCGGCCAAGACCCTGAAGCCCTACAGCCACTCCCCGACCTCTCCCAATTTCCCGACCACCATGTCTCTTTACTTCTACCCCTACATCAACCTTTCAATGCCCTTCCATGTTTGCCAGGAGGCGCAGTGGAAGCTGAACAAGCGCGGCGTGGACGGCGAAACGATCATCCACCTGCTGCTCAAGCGCAACTGCCCCAAGACCATGACCATAGCCAGGATTCTGCTCAACGAGTTCCCCGGTCTCGCAAAGTATGAGCAGGCTTCTCTGGGCTGAGAAGTGGAAGTGAGCTGGCTAAGGGACATCTACCTGGGCGAGGATTTGCTGGGCCAGTCCGTCCTGCACCAGGCCATCGTCCTGGAGGACTACGACCTCGCCTGTCTCCTCGTCGAGGAGCTCAAGGTCTCTCCCCCCTCCTCAAACTCTCCCTGACCAAGTGAGCTTGCAGGTGGACGTGAGACAACGAGCCACTGGGCGCTTCTTCCTTCCCGACGACCAGAAGACGGAGCCACGGAAGAAGCAGACGGACTATCGGTCTGCTTCTTCTCCCTCTTTCTTGAGGCGCTGATGGGGAGATAAAGAGATGACTTGGTCAGAGGCTCGGCCTACTACGGAGAGTATCCGTTGGCCTTCGCGGCGTCGTTCGGGAACAAGGACATCTACGACCTTCTCATCTCTGCCGGCGCTGACCCCAACGAGAAGGATGCCCTCGGCAACACCGTCCTCCACATGTGCGTCATCAACAACTCCAGCGTACCCTCCTCCATCCCCCCTTGTGCCCTGCCTCAACTGTAGCCTGCCCCTAAGGCCATGTACGGCTATGCGGTGCGGCACTGGGAGAAGCCGGCCGATGTCCACATCATCAACAACCAGGGCTACACTCCCCTTACCCTAGCCTCCAAGCTCGGCCGCAAGGACATCTTCGAGCAGATGCTGGAGCTCATGAAAGTGGTAGGCCTCATTTACCCCTGCTCCCGATCTCTCTGCCTCCAAGGACTCCTTCAATGACCTAATTGGCATGGGCAGGAGTTCTGGCGCTTCAGCGACATGGCCTGCTCCGCTTACCCACTCACCGCTCTGGACACCATCTACCCCGATGGATCCACCAGTATTTATAATCTGCAAGTAGGGAGCAGGCAGGGAGAGATTGGATGGATGTGACTGAAGATTGGGACAGTGCCCTGATGACGATCATCAGCGGGAACACGCCGGAGCACCTGGACATGCTCACCTCGCAGGTCATCCAGCGCCTCCTAGCCGACAAGTGGAAGGCTTTCGGCCAGCGCAAGCTTTACCAACGGTTCTATCCCACCTCACTTCTTTCTTCAAACTAATCACGGCAGCAACTTTAGACTGGCCCTTCTTGTAATTCATCTGATTTGCATCTCTGTGGCCGTGTACATGCGCCCTTCCAACCTCAATCGACTCTACAACGACCCATTCGACTTTGCCTCTGCCAAGACGGTATTTCGCATAGCCTTGCTAAAAGATTTCCATAATTGTCTCTACTTTAGGTGCGTTATATTGCTGAAATAGGAACGTGTCTTTCCTGTTTGGTTTTCCTAGTCTACCAGCAGGTCTGGGAAATTCGTGCCCAAGGCATCAAAGGCTACTTCATGAATTTGGTTTCATTTTTCACTCACTTTACGCTTCAAATATTGTCCATAAAAGTAAGAGAGGAAACGTGAATGCTGCAGCGAAGTGCACCCGCGAAGGGCTTCTTCCTGTTGGCCAATCTAATGATTATGGCCTGCATACCCTGTCGATTTCTTCAATGGATCTACGTGGAAGAAGCTCTAGTCGTCCTTGCCCTGCCTGCTTCTTGGGTTTTCGTCCTCTTTTTCGCCAGGTTACTTCCCTACCTTTTTGCTTCTCTTCCACACTCCCTCATCCCCAGCCACTATTTCAGAGGTCCCAGATTGACGGGTCCCTTCGTCCAAATGATCTACTCCATGATCGCGGGTGATATCTTTCGCTTCTCTATCATCAGTGCCATCTTTCTCATCTCTTTCTCTCAAGGTTCATCCCTCTCAATCAGTCTAGGAAGAATATTGGATTGAAAGAAGACTGCAGCCTTTTACTTCCTGGGGAAGGACATCCAGGAGGCGTACGACATGGGAGAATGTCAGTTAAGCAACGTCCCCGTCTACACCTACGCCTCCTTCCCAGAGACCTTCATGACCCTCTTTAGGGCATCCATGGGAGGATATGATGTTTTTCTAAGTTTACCCTTTCATGAGCAATGAACAGAAGGAAGCATTCTAGTACGAAGAATTCGCCTGTGCCCACTACGAAACGTTGACCAAGGGCATTTTTGTCGTCTACATGGTTAGCATCTATTTTCAGACCAATAACAAAAAAGCATGCACTTCAATATTTGCAGATTATCATGCCCATCATGCTTATAAATATGGTAAGAACATTTCTCACGTCATTTTTCGGGCAAATAAAGCCAATAAGTGCAGCTGATAGCCATGATGGGCAACACGTACACCACCGTCATCTCACAGGCTGAAAAGGCTTGGCGGCAGCAGGTGCTATTCTCTCATCCTCCCCTCCCCTCCCCACCTCAACCAATCCAATTAAGTGGGCCTCCATAATCATGATCCTGGAGCGGTCGCTGGGGCGGGAGCAGCTGGCCCGCTGCCAGACTGAGTACAGCATCAAACTCAGCGACGCCGCCAGCCAGGGCGGGGAGGTGCGCGGCCTCATGGTCATCAAACAGACACGCAAGACCAAGGCCATGCAGCGCAAAACGGCCATCGCCAACTGGAAGGCTCCCATCATCACCCCTACATTGCTGCTCCTGGATTGACAGGTGGCCAGAATTGAAGAGAGTGGGGCGGAAGGTGATCGGGCGCATCGGGGCAGAGGGTGTGGAGCAGAGCAAGGCCCTGCTGCACAGCCACGCGGGCATGGACAGTCCTTACCCACTCGCCGCCACGCCCTTCCGTAGGCCCAGTCGAGCTGGCCTTCACTCTGCTCACAGTCTTCATCTAACCCTGCCCAATGTTCCCTCCTCCTTCCATCCCCCTCCTTCCTCCCAGGCCTCATCTGACCTAAGGCGGGAGGCCCCGCGAAAGTTCGGACGGCAGGGCAGCCGCCAGCGACCCTGGAGCCGCGATGCATTCGCCTGGACGATGTGGGCGCACAGGCACCGGGCGGCTGTCGATCATCGTCCATTTTTTGGTAATAATCTGCGGACAATTGGGGAGCAAAAAGGGCTTGGCAGGAGCAGCATAGTGGAGCTGGAGGCGATGCTGAGCGGGGACGAGGAGGAGCAGCTGCCCAACATCCCCGACACCCCACTCCAACCCTCCCAACAGCCAGGACCAAGCATTCGTCTGCAGCGCCGCGAGTTTCACAGCAAAACCCGTGCCAGTCTGGATCATGCCTGATTTCTTACCTTTTAGCTGACATTCTAGCGAGCGATAAACCGTATGACTTTTAGCTTAGGGCCGAATGACTATTGACGCTCCTGACTTTTTCATGGAGCAAATGCGGAAGAAAAGATTATGATGAAAGAAAATGAAGGTTTTTATTTTGTCTGTTTCCGTAACTTTGAGTTTTTGAAAGGCACAGCGCCAAAACAATGCAGTGTTTCAAAATTCTACTTTCTAGTTACGGTGTGAAAGAAAATTTCTTAGCAAAAGGGCACGGCATATTGGTTTAGCCCAATAACTTGGCAAGGCCTAGTTCTGAGGCTCCCACCTCGGTCGCAGCCCAGGCCCCTGGTCCCTGCCTCTCTCTCCCCAACTCCTCCTCCTCCGGCCAGGCTGTAGGCGGGGAGGCGAGCAAGCTGGACGCCAGTAAGGAGCTGGCCGCGCTGCGCGAGGGCCCCGGCAAGCGCAGTGAGGAGGGCAACTCCAAGGGCGAGGACATCGTCATCGACTAGGACTTCGTTGCCGCAAGCGCCTTTGGGCTTCCAGTTCAGACTCAGCCTCTCTTTGCGGTCACCCTTTCTCTCCCCTCCCCCTACCTTTCCTTCCCCCCGCCTTGCCCCTGCTGGCTGATGCAGATTCGAGCGGGAGTCCGGGCCAGCATGTCCAGCAGCTGCACGAGCATCGTCAGCCTTCACGCCGCCGCCTTCCATCCCTTCCCCATCCCCACAATCCCCCACACGCCCCTAGTCCTACATCCCTCACTTTTCTCCTCTACCCTAACCTTTGTTCCCCCTTTTCTTTGCAAGCTGGTGTGAGGAGAATGCCCGGTCTTGCACGACACCGGTGGCCCTGCAAGGGGAGGCTTTCAGGCCCATGGAAACTTGCCGTTTGGCATGGCCTCAGGCGGCGCCTCTTTCCCACCTCCCCTTCATTCTCCCCTGCCATCTTTCTGCTAATTTTCACCCTGTCCACATTTAACTTTGCTCGCTTTTTGTGAATTACTGTAGATTAACCGGTTTCTTTTTTCTTTGCTGGGGAACCCCTATAGCTATTGTCAAATAGTCTATTAGTATCGCAGGAGTCTGCTGAAGATGCTTTCATATGCTCCCTTATCCATCATCTGCTACTTTAGCACCAATAGCTAGTCAATGGTGCAGCCTAGATTCAGGTCAGAAATAGTCCAGATTCATCCCAATCCCTAGTCCAACTTTTAGCCCATTTTGTTGTGGTTTTTGTGGCGTCATTTTGCTTAGCTGCCAGCTGTAATTCTGCCTAGCCACGCAAGTGCTGCAGTGAGAATGCTGAGCAATGCTGCTTTCGGTGCCACTTTATCCTACTTCCATTTTATTCTTGTCAGTTTGCACACACCATAGAATCATGCCTTATCCAAACATTCCCAAACTTTGAGCGTGCCAAGAATTGAGCAATTCCTTTGCTGCAGTTTGCTGTGTTTTGATGCTGGTTTGCTGCAGTTTGCTGCCTTTGCTGCTGTTTTGCTGCCAGCATCTGGCAGGCCAGCGATCCTTCTTTGCTGGGGAACCTGTCTGCTGCGGTTGCTTGAAGTGCTCCGCATCCTGCCCCAGCGGCTGGGTGAGGCCCCAGCCACAGGGGGATAAATCACTCGTACTCGACTCTGACACCACCTACTCCAAACTTGGAAACATTGTTCTCGGCACAGGCTGACATAACGATAAGACAAATTAGGGCTGTAAAGAAGAGTCAAAGGCCTGCGAACATTGTGACAAAGCCTGGGGGCATAGGGGTTGAAAGGTAATCGGGAATGCAAGACGTAGCGAAGAGCTGGCGGATGTCGCTGCTGCTGGGTCGAGAGCCTCCATGGTGCTGGACTCTCGTCCGAACACCTCCTCCAGCTCCCGAAGCCGTCGCTCTTCCAGGGCTCCATGATGGCCAGGTACGGTGTCCAGTTCGTCCTCGGCAGCGTTTTGAAGCCCCACTAGCTCCACCAGCATCTCAGCCGATCGCTCGATCGCGATCATCTTCCGCTCCACCGTGGCCGCCTCTATGCTCCTGAAATCGTGGCCACCTCTATGCTCCAGTGCAGGTCCAGTGAAGAAACGTTGTTGCCGTGGATGTGATGAAGCGAGAGGAGCAGTCTCGCATGGGTGAAGCTGGCGGCCTCAGCAGTGTTCATCGTGCCCCCGGCTCGGAGCAGGTCGTTGATGCTCCCCTGGGCGAGCGCCGATCCCATCATCCGCGTCTCTTGATGGCGGAAAAGGTGGAGAGGGCGTTGAATGTAGACGGAGCCGGCACCATAGGCCAGCTGCCACAACTGCCATTCCCATTCGGCATCGTCGCTGAGGTACTGCGACTTGAGCACCTTGAGGGCGATTCTGGTGGTGACGCTTCCAGCCACCCAGTCGGCGATGAGTGTGGAGCAGGTGGAACCCGGCCTCCCTCGTCCGACCAGCGTGAGCTCTGGGAAGTGTGCGACTTTGGTACTGAGACTTGAGCACCTTGAGGGCGATTCTGGTGGTGACGCTTCCAGCCACCCAGTCGGCGATGAGTGTGGAGCAGGTGGAACCCGGCCTCCCTCGTCCGACCAGCGTGAGCTCTGGGAAGTGTGCGACTTTGGTACTGAGACTTGAGCACCTTGAGGGCGATTCTGGTGGTGACGCTTCCAGCCACCCATTCGGCGCTGAGTGTGGAGCAGGTGGAACCCGGCCTCCCTCGTCCGACCAGCGTGAGCTCTGGGAAGTGTGCGACTTTGGTACTGAGACTTGAGCACCTTGAGGGCGATTCTGGTGGTGACGCTTCCAGCCACCCATTCGGCGCTGAGTGTGGAGCAGGTGGAACCCGGCCTCCCTCGTCCGACCAGCGTGAGTCTGGGAAGTGTGCGACTTTGGTACTGAGACTTGAGCACCTTGAGGGCGATTCTGGTGGTGACGCTTCCAGCCACCCATTCGGCGCTGAGTGTGGAGCAGGTGGAACCCGGCCTCCCTCGTCCGACCAGCGTGAGCTCTGGAGCGCTGCCACTTTGGGCACCGACACCTTGAGCACCTTGAACAACACGAACTGAATGAGTACGATGATTGCTGCCGGCAGATGCTCTTGCCCCCGCCCCGCGGGAGCTCCAAACAAACCCGCCTCAGGCCGCTGTGAAACAGCCGTCGAGCCTGCTTTGCAGTGAGCACGGTGACCATGGCCCGTCTCCAGAGTGAAGCGCTCTCTTCCTCGGCCGGACTTCTAAAGAGGAGCTCGCGGACGAAGGCGCAGATGAAGGGTGGGCCGCGCGCCATGGTCCATCAGCCTGAACAGCTGGGCCACGGCTGTCCTTGTTCACGGCGTCAGAGAGCATCTGCTCCGGCGTCTTCTTTATCCAGCAGGCTCATCCAGCTTGCTCGGCCATTTTGCCGATCTCTGCGGCAGCACGTCGGCGGCAGCGCCCTGGAAGGGATGCTTCTTCCACTTGAAGTAGCTCGTCGCTATCTCTCCCAGCACCACCTGCCAACTGTCATGGGGCAGAGGGCCGAGGACCTTGAGGAACATTGTGAGCAGCGGCTTGGTGTCCCGGAACAAGATGTGGGTCTCATTGAAGACGTGGAGGAAGCAGTAGGTGGCGATGATGAGGCTGACGTTGCCGTCGAGGACTTCCACCATGGCCACCAGCTTCTGGCATTCCTCTTCTATGTCGTGGTCCAGGTAGCAAAGACTGGCCGCCGTGAAACGTTGCAGTTGGCGCACGTAGGCGGACTCCTGCTCCGTCTGCGGCATGAGGCAGTCGATGGCCACCGCTGCTGCGTAGTGGGGATCGTTGGGGGAGATGTGGCGGTGGGCGACGAAATCGTCCAGGACATTGTCGATGGTGAGCTGGGCGGAGGCCGGCTGGTCCGGTTCGGCCAGCTTCTCCTCTTCATCTGCTCCATTTGTATCATTGGTTCCTTCCATCGCCTCTGCCTGCTCCGTCTCCTTTGCGGAGGGAGGTGCAGAGGGAGGCACTGCATTCGTGGGAGTGACGGTGGCCTGGGAGTCGGCCTGACTGTCCTCGTCCGACCAGCCACTGTCGTCGGGCAGCGGCGTCCGCTCAGCTTCCGTGGGCAGCGTGGGAGGCTGCGGGGCATCGTCGGAGCTGGATTCTTCCTCGTCCACTTCGATCGTGTCGGGAGCCTCAGCGTCTGCTGGATCCTCCGTCTCCACCGTGGGCTCGGTGGTGTCCATCTCCTCCACCGTCTCCTCCGCTGCTGCTGTCTCCGCAGTCTCCGCAGTCTCTGCTGTCTCCACAGCGTCCACTGTCATGAGATCTGCCAGCTGCGACTGCGCCTGCTCCACCATCTGGGACCAGGGCAGCTTGGAGAGGGCATCCAGTTGCTGGGACCATTTGTCAACCTTGTCGGCATCGTCGGCAATCTCAGGCCAGATTTCCGCCGCTCTGCGCACTTCTTGATCCTCCTCAACAGCGGCTGGGTCGACTGGCGATGAGGGCTGGGCGGGGATCGATGATTCCGCCTCCTCCTCCTCCTCGCCTTCCAGCGGCGGCATCTTGTTGTTGCCCTGGATGACGGTCATGATGGAGCAGCCGCGCTTCAGGGAGAAGAGGCCGGAGTGCTGCTTGAGCTCGGCCTTGGTGGGGACGGGCGGCTGCTGGACCTCCTGGGCCAGCCAGTTCGTCACCGCCTCCAACCGCCGTCTCTGCAGACTGGATTCCAGCCACTCTTTCTCAGCCAAGTGATATTGGCTGACAATGGGGCTGCTGGGAGGGAGATTGGTCATCCCATAGTCCATTTCATTCTGAAAGGCCTCAGGGGTATTCATAGTGACAGGAGGTGACACTGAGAATTCTTCTGCGACATGTGCCACTTCACAATCCGGATGGGGGCATTGCATGTGATTCGCACTGATCCACATCCAATCCATAATTCGTGTACAACCAATGCAAGGAAGCATTTGATCCTCCAATGGATTGTACACTAGAAAGACATCGGGACGTCCCAGTTTGCCATTCGACAGGGCACTGGCATCGTTGGCGGAGGCTTTCCCTAGGTCCTCTTTTGGGAGGAGGGGAAAGCCAGTGAAGAACAGGCATGACCGTGAGATTCATGCCGTTGTCCAAGCTGATGGAGTAGACGTTGTCCATGTCCGGCAGCTCGTGGCCGTAGAAGTACTTGGGCTTCATGTAGACGGGGTTGGAGTAGCAGCTGGCCTTCGCCTTCTTCTCCTCCTCCGTCATCGCCGCCTCCACGTACGATTTGCCCAAGCTGACCTTACGAGAGCCATCCTCAAGCATGTGAAGATTGATGCAGGGTCCATGGACAGTTGTTCCGGATGCCGGAGCATGGATGAGAGTGGGCTCAGGGATGCCACTCCGTGCACTCATCACCTGCAAATTGGAACCGGAGTTTGATGGCCAGTGGACGGTAGGCTTGGCCGGCTCCACTCGCTCCACGGCTGCGATGCCTTTGTATTCGGGGCATTGCCAGAGAGAGTGACCCTCTGCATTGCATTTTAGGCAGCGAACCCAGCATTGTTCCTCCCGGTGACCTGCATCATTGCAGGTTTCACACCTTCTAGGGCAGTCCCGTTGGAAGTGGTCTCCGCCGCAGCGACGGCATCTTTGGTTGGCTGATTGAGAGCCTCCGCGGCCGCGTCCGCGGCCACCTCCACGGCCTCCGCCTTTGCCACTCTGAGTAGAGGCAGACTTACCGCCCTTTTGTCTTTCTTTGTCCTTGTACAGGGTCTGGCCATCCATCGTCCGCTTCGCAGACTGACTGCTTCCAGATCCCCCTGATGCAGATTTTGAATCAACCTTGGCAGCAGGGGCAGTGGCTGCGAAGGCCTCCTGTCCGTCGCCGTAGGCCATTGAATAGGAACCCAGCTCCTTGTCCATCTTCAGAGCTCGGTCTGCAATTTGTGGACTCCCTCGACAGAACCCCGTCAGGTGCACTCATGTAGACCTTCGCCTCACTCCAGGAGGCAGACCTTCCAGGAATTTGCTCTGGAGGAATGGATCAATAGCGTGGTCTGGAACCTGAGGCCAAGCCTGGTCCGCCACTTTGCGCACTCTTTGGGCATACTCTTGCAAAGTTTCATCCGATTTCAAACAAAGACCCTCGAATGATTCTAATCGAAGCCTTGGCATATTCGGACTTGGAGAAATGAGTCATCATGATCGTTTTGACGTAATCATAATGATTCTTTTCTTCAATGGGCATTAATCGAAGAAGCCGACTCGCCCGGCCACTCATTCTTTGGCTCAAGATGTAGGCTTTTTGACGTGGGCAAAGCACTTTGTTAACTAAGCACGTCTCTTCAAAACAGCGAAAGAAATCCTCGTAGGTTCTGAAATGTCGTCGAAGCCTTCACCTTTAGCCATCGGCTGCCAAATTTGGTATCAAATGCCTTGAGCCTAGGTTTGGGTGCAGTAGGCTCAGTGCACTGATAACACCGACACGTTCCAGCCGTCACATTGTTGACTTCGCTGGCGTGGGGGTTGGTGTGGCGTGGAGGGGTGTCCATGGGAACCATGTCCATGCCGCCCTCCATTCTGTGGCGGGGCATGAGATCCCAGTGAACCTGGCGATTGGCCAGGGCCCGGCCATGGTCTGGGCCATGCTGGCCGGCGCCTGCACCTTCGCCTCCACCGTCTCCGGCATACACTTGTTCATCACTCTCATCTCTCACTCGCATTGGTCTGTTAGGAGTTTGGTTACCTCCGCCATTGGTGGCAGCGGGAGCTGGCGTCTGCTGTCCAGCACCGCCGTTGCCGGCC
>JASANA010002688.1:0-33026 GCA_030248095.1 Ptycholaimellus sp. GST1_10
TATCTTTAGTTTTAGTTGATTGCTAAAGTTCCAAAAAATTTGAGGTTAAAGGAAGACGAGCGAGGCCAGCTAAGAAGTAAGCCTTCTGGGATCTGCAGCAAGTGCTACTTGGAAGACAAGAAGGCCAACATCGACCAGCCCTACTGCAGATGCAAGACTCGAGTCCCCAAAACCGGTTGGACCCCTTTTTTCCAAATCTATGGCAGTAGGTGAGGCGAGCTTGCTCCGCTGTTTCTCCAGCTAGCCACGGACAGTCCCGGCAAGAAGGGCTTCGAGCCTAGATTAATGGGAACTGGACTCGTTGATCTTGCCATTGCACTTTGGCAAGATCATACTGCCACTCCACCCCTCCCCCCAATCCTTTTCTATCGATGCTGGGTGCAGAACATATAGAAACTTCAAAAAATTTTAGGTTGTAGGCAGACGAGCGAGGGCCAGCTAAGATGAAGCCCTCTGGGACTTGCAGCAAGTGCTGCTCTGATGACAAGAAGACCACCTTCGACCAGCCCAGCTTCAACTACAAGACTCGAGTCTCCCAAACCTGGTTGGAACCGTTTTATCTTTAGTTTTAGTTGATTGCTAAAGTTCCAAAAAATTTGAGGTTAAAGGAAGACGAGCGAGGCCAGCTAAGAAGTAAGCCTTCTGGGATCTGCAGCAAGTGCTACTTGGACCCCTTTTTTCCAAATCTATGGCAGTAGGTGAGGCGAGCTTGCTCCGCTGTTTCTCCAGCTAGCCACGGACAGTCCCGGCAAGAAGGGCTTCGAGCCTAGATTAATGGGAACTGGACTCGTTGATCTTGCCATTGCACTTTGGCAAGATCATACTGCCACTCCACCCCTCCCCCCAATCCTTTTCTATCGATGCTGGGTGCAGAACATATAGAAACTTCAAAAAATTTTAGGTTGTAGGCAGACGAGCGAGGGCCAGCTAAGATGAGCCCTCTGGGACTTGCAGCAAGTGCTGCTCTGATGAAGAAGACCACCTTCGACCAGCCCAGCTTCAACTACAAGACTGAGTCTCCCAAACCTGGTTGGAACCGTTTTATCTTTAGTTTTAGTTGATTGCTAAAGTTCCAAAAAATTTGAGGTTAAAGGAAGACAAGCGAGGCCAGCTAAGAAGTAAGCCCTCTGGGATCTGCAGCAAGTGCTACTTGGAAGACAAGAAGGCCAACATCGACCAGCCCTACTGCAGATGCAAGACTCGAGTCCCCAAAACCGGTTGGACCCCTTTTTCCAAATCTATGGCAGTAGGTGAGGCGAGCTTGCTCCGCTGTTTCTCCAGCTAGCCACGGACAGTCCCGGCAAGAAGGGCTTCGAGCCTGGATTAATGGGAACTGGACTCGTTGATCTTGACATTGCACTTTGGCAAGATCATACTGCCACTCCACCCCTCCCCCCAATCCTTTTCTATCGATGCTGGGTGCAGAACATATAGAAACTTCAAAAAATTTTAGGTTGTAGGCAGACGAGCGAGGGCCAGCTAAGATGAAGCCCTCTGGGACTTGCAGCAAGTGCTGCTCTGATGACAAGAAGACCACCTTCGACCAGCCCAGCTTCAACTACAAGACTCGAGTCTCCCAAACCTGGTTGGAACCGTTTTATCTTTAGTTTTAGTTGATTGCTAAAGTTCCAAAAAATTTGAGGTTAAAGGAAGACGAGCGAGGCCAGCTAAGAAGTAAGCCCTCTGGGATCTGCAGCAAGTGCTACTTGGAAGACAAGAAGGCCAACATCGACCAGCCCTACTGCAGATGCAAGACTCGAGTCCCCAAAACCGGTTGGACCCCTTTTTTCCAAATCTATGGCAGTAGGTGAGGCGAGCTTGCTCCGCTGTTTCTCCAGCTAGCCACGGACAGTCCCGGCAAGAAGGGCTTCGAGCCTGGATTAATGGGAATTGCATGCCTGGATTAACCACATGCAACCGCCCAAAAACTCGATTGCCCATTCATAACTAGGGCGCTGTCGCGTAAATAACTTCACCGTTAAATCTAGTCTGTAACTCGATGAAGACAAAAAGTGAGTCATTTTCTTAGACCCGTCTAGGTTCAAGCTTTTGCAGCATTTGAAAAGCGTGCTTGAAAATTTCAGTGTGCCCTGCATCAGAAGCACCGGCCTTTTTCATGATTTGCCGGCACATTTCCTTCTTTGTCTCATTGCTTCTGTCATTGAAGCAAAATGGCCCCTGCAAGAAAAACATAACAGTTATGTTATAAAAAAAGCTCAATTTTACATTCAGAATCTCAACTGCTCGCTGATTATTGTCGAGCCAAGCATTGACCGTGCCTTCCGCAGAGTTTCCATTGACATTGTACCTTAAATTAAGAGGTGCACAATTTTCGAGTTTTTTATTCATTGCTTAGTCAGTTTCTATGAAAAAATTTCAAAACATGATTTACACAATGATGTCAAAACATGATTTACACAAAATTTTTCATAATATGATTCACCCAAAGTCCTTAAAGGACAAACAACCTATTTTACACCATCCTAATATCTGGCTTTTAAGTGTCAAAATATATTCGTCTGGGGTAGTATATCTTGCATAGGGAAAGATAGAAAAAAATCACTAAAAATTTAATTTATATTTTCATCATTTCTCAAAGAAATTGCTATTTATATTTCATTTATTATATTTATTATATATATATATATATATATATATATATATATTGAATTTTTGACCGCGGAGCGGCCCGAAGGGCCGCTCCGCGGTCTATAGAGGTTACTGAACTTTTGTCCTGGTATATATAATAATATATATATATATATATGTGTATTTCTGGAAATGCTGTCCACGGGCGAATTCTCAACGGATTGGGACAAACTTTTTTTCCTGAAAGGTAATGCTATTTTAGGAAGATCTGGAGGGGTGGAACCGGTTTCCGAGCATTTGAAACATTACTTTTTGACCGCGGAGCGGCCCGAAGGGCCGCTCCGCGGTCTAGAGAGGTTACTGAACGTTTGTCCTCATATCTTATTATATACGGGTGATGCCATTTTGGGGGGTGCCTTGGCGCCACCTGGATTCTTTACTTATCTTGGCATATGATAGCTCTATGTATGGCTTTTGACGAGTTATTCCATAATTTTTGGGGCGTGCAGTGTATGGGTAATGCTGAAAATATGAAATAATCAAAAACGTTTCCATTTTTGCGATTTTTGGCCATTTTTTGACTTTGAGACCCCATAACTCATCCAGTTTTTAACTTTTTCTGTCGGACTTTTTTTTGAATTAAAGGTACAAGAGTTTTGCTTTAAATCCATTGGTTAGTTTTCAAAGTTTTGAGTCAAATGTTGTTAAAAAAATTTATTGACTGATACCAATTTTTCGATTTTTGGCCTACCCAGGAGTCTGATGTATTTGGAATGAATCAAGTAATTCTTTAAAGCAAAGGTGACTCAGCGTTTGCCCAGGCTATGCGAATGGCGTGCATTGACCTGAAATATATTAGAGCATCTTCTGAGATCTTTGATCCTATCATGCTGTTTATAACATAATTATGTTTAAGGAGTTTTTGAAGGGGCATTACTGGTCACATAACTTTAACTGTTCTGGTACCATCAGCAAGCCATATTATGGCCTTCTTTTCTCCAAAAATTAGGTGGCCGCGCGTAGCGCGGCCACTGACCTTATTACTAGTATACATATATATATGTTCCTGGAAATGCTGTCCACGGGCGAATTCTCAACGGATTGGGACAAACTTTTTTTTTCCTGAAAGGTAATGCAATTTTAGGAAGATCTGGAGGGGTAGACCCGGTTTCCGAGCATTTGAAACATTACTTATTTGGGTAGAAAGGTTTAAACATTGCAATATATAGTTTTTGCGCTGTAGCACCTGTAATCTTGAGAATTGCACAAACAACTTGAGTTTATTTGTTCACAAGTTGTATATAGCGATTCCAAATCTGTGCTTACTTTTGAAAATGGTTGAGAAACCACAGACTTGCCCTCTTGAGTGACAAACTTTCACTCATGACAATAGAATCAATAATTAGTAGCAGTTGAACGGCTGATAATTGAACAGAACACTTGAGTTTTTTTGTTCACAAGTCGTATATAACGATTCCAAATCTGTTTTTACTTTTGAAAATGGTTGAGAAACCACAGACTTGCCCTCTTGGGCGACAAACTTTCACGCATGACAATAGCATCAATAATTAGTAGCAGCTGAACGGCTGATAATTGAACAGAACACTTGAGTTTTTTGTTCACAAGTCATATATACCGATTCTAAATCTGTGCTTACATTTGAAAATCGTAGAGAAACCACATAATTTTTCTTTTGAGATGCAATGTTCACCCTCACAGCAGAAATTTTCCTTAAAATTAGGATTTTGCTACTTGTGAACGTGCAAGCGCTCCGCGGTCACCTATTTCGCTTTGCGCCATATACTTGTTTTGGGTAGAAAGGTTTAAACATTGCATTATACAGTTTTTGCCCTGTAGCACCTGTAATCTTGAGAATTGCACAGACAACTTGAGTTTTTTTGTTCACAAGTCGTATATAACGATTCCAAATCTGTGCTTACTTTTGAAAATGGTTGAGAAACCACAGACTTGCCCTCTTGTGTGACAAACTTTCATGCATGACAATAGCATCAATAATTCGTAGCAGCTGAACGGCTGATAATTGAACAGAACACTTGAGTTTTTTTGTTCACAAGTCGTATATAACGATTCCAAATCTGTGCTTACTTTTGAAAATGGTTGAGAAACCACAGACTTGCCCTCTTGAGTGACAAACTTTCACGCATGACAATAGCATCAATAATTATTAGCAGCTGAACGGATGATAATTGCACAGAAGACTTGAGTTTTTTTGTTCACAAGTCGTATATAACGATTCCAAATCTGTGCTTACTTTTGAAAATGGTTGAGAAACCACAGACTTGCCCTTTGGAGTGACGAAATTCCATGCATTCATATTGTGCTGGAATGTGGTGTGCTCCGCGGTCACCTATTGCGCTTTGTGCCATATACTTAATATTTCTGGAACATAGGCTTTTTGGCTTTTTTCCCCTTGAAAGCTATCATTAAAAAAATGAGTGTAATTAGTGATGGTGTTAACCCATACCCCTTTAAGAATTGGCCTTGTTTTGGTCATTTATGAAAATTAATTTAAAATAATTTGTTTTTGTGCCACTGAAGCCATTTTGATTGATTTTGATGTAGCAAGGACCTTGGTAGATCAAAATGTATAGGTAAAATTAAAGTATATAATGTAATGTTAGCCATAATTAACGCTCTCCTCCGAAATCTGATAGCCCTGAGTATATGGACAAGGAAATTGTCCGGTAACTAGTGGAATCTGATTGTAGAACATTGCGCGCATTGTAGAACATTGCGAACATTGAACATCTGATTGTTTTGCTTTTGCGCGCAGTTATTGGGCTGGCGCGAGGGAGCGAAGCGAACCGTCAGCGCCCAGCCCCTCTTTTCGACCCAGGTGTACGTTTTCGGGGTTATTGCTAGATCTTAAAATTGATAAGGATCCTGCTCGTCACAGAAAAATCCAATCGCTATGATTCTTTTTGCATTGGAAAGAGCATCCTCCAATTGACCAAAACTCACGAGAAATCGCCAAAAAGTTGCAGCAATCATTAAAAAATCTTTCAAAACCATTTGTCCGAACTCCTCCTCCTTCTCCTTCTCCTTCTTCTTCTTCTCCGCATCTATTCAATGGACGATAGTAGGTATTCATTTCTTCCCCCACTCACCCCCCCCTCCCCGGGTCCTTGGGCCTCATGTATTGAGTTTTATTCAAAAGTCTTCAGTTAAACAACAATGCATATGCACCAGTGGTGTAGTGGTCTAAGCGATTGAACAGCTGGTTGCAACTGGGAGGTTCGAATCCTTCATAGGCAATCATTTTTATTTTGGAAATTTTAAGTAAGGAAAATAACTGGTACCATCGGCAGGTCAAAATTAGAGCTCTTTTCTCTCAAAAATCGATTGCCCTAAGTATAAATCATGAAAATTTCACAAAAATATGTTAGTTTGCCAATAAATTTGAATTGTGTTTTTGATTTTCGAATCTTTTCTTTTCGTTATATTTATTAAATAAGTTTGTTTTTTTATTTATTATTTATTTTTTTATCCAATAATATCTCAATATATTTTCGATTCTTTTATGTTTGCTATATTTTTTAATGAGTTTATTTTTATTTATTTTTCATATATTATAAAATAATATAAAATTGTATTTATACATTTTTTACCATATTAAAAGTGGAAGAAATAACTGGTACCATCGGCAAGCCAAATGTGGGTCTCTTTTCTCCAAATTTTGTAATTGCCTCGAGCAAAAAGTCAAGGAAATACATCTCCTACTAGTGGAATCTGCTGCGTCATCTGCATTTTGTTTTTGGGCGCGCATGGAAAGAGACACTGAACTGCACGCCAAAAACAAAATGCAACTGTCCAAGCAGCAGATTCCACTAGTAGGAGATGTATTTCCTTGACTTTTTGCTCAAGGCAATTACAAAATTTGGAGAAAAGAGACCCACATTTGTCTTGCCGATGGTACCAGTTATTGGGCTGGCGCGAACGGAGCATTAGCGAAGTGTCAGCGCCCAGCCCCTCTTTTCGACCCAGGTGTACGTTTTGGGGGTTATTGCTAGATCTCAATTTTGATAAGGCTCTAGCTCGTCACAGGGAGCTTCAATCTTTCTAATTCTTTTTGCATTGGAAAGAGCATCATCAAATTGACCAAAACTCGCGAGAAATTGCTGAAATGTTGCAGAATTGTAGTAAAATTTGTAAAAAACCATTTGTCCGAACTCCTCCTCCTTCTCCTTCTTCTTCTCCGCATCTATTCAATGGACGATAGTAGGTATTCATTTCTTCCCCCACTCATCCCCCCGGGTCCTTGGACCTCATGCATTGACTTTTATTCATAAGACTTCAGTTAAACAACAACGCATATACACCAGTGGCATAGTGGTCTAAGTGGATGAACGGCTGGTTGAATCTGGGAGGTTCGAATCCTTCTTAATCAATTATTTTATTTTGGAAATTTTAAGTTGAGAAAACAACTGGTACCATCGGCAGGTCAAAATTAGATCTCTTTTTTCCCAAAATCGATTGCCCTAGGTATAAATCATGAAAATTTCATAAAAATATGTTAGTTTGCCAATAAATTTTTATTGTATTTTTGATTTTCGAATCTTTTCTCTTTGTTATATTTTTTAAATAATTTTGTTTTTTATTTATTATTTATTTTTTTATCCAATAATATCTTAGCATATTTTCGATTCTTCTATGTTTGTTATATTTTTTAATGAGTTTATTTTTTTTAATTTTTTTTCATATGTTATAAAATAATATAAATTTGTATTTATACATTTTACACTATATTAAAAGTGGAAGAAATAACTGGTACCATCGGCAAGCCAAATGTGGGTCTCTTTTCTCCAAATTTTGTAATTGCCTCGAGCAAAAAGTCAAGGAAATTTATCTACTACTTGTGGAATCTGCTGCGTCATCTGCATTTTGTTTTTGGGTGCGCATGGAAAGAGACACTGAACTGCGCGCCAAAAACAAAATGCAACTGTCCAAGCAGCAGATTCCACAAGTAGTAGATAAATATATATATTGGGCTGGCGCGAACGGAGCTTAAGCGGAGTGTCAGCGCCCAGCCCCTCTTTTCGACCCAGGTGTATGTTTTGAGGGTTATTGCTAGATCTTAATTTTGATAAGGCGGTCGCTCGTCACAGAAGGCTCCAATTGCTCTAATTCTTTCACCAGTGGAAAGAGCAACATCGAATTGACTATAGTTTATCTTTTGAGTTTTGCACAAAACGTTTGATTTTAGGGTGAAAAATGCAAAAAACCATACAGGGTGATTCCTCCCAATTTTGTCACTTATATTTTTACACGCCATTTGCTTCAGGAGGCATGTAAGAAAGATTTTTCAACGCGGTTTTGATGATCTAATTCTTGGGTATTATTGCACAAAAAATTAGCGCCCAAGTCAATCGAATGACAAAATGACAGCCCATAAATGAAAATGAATCCGAAAATTTCGTGTTACAAAAAAAAGAAAAAGGAATAGACAAACATTTCTTAGCAAATGCAGTTTTAAAGTGTATCATTCATGCATAATGTACATCAAGGGAATAAAGCAAATGCTAAAAAGAAAATTAAGGCACTTTATGATCCACTATTCTCAATATATCCGACTCGGGCCCCCTTTACTTTTCGAAGCCTCTTGGGAACAGATTGACAGGCTTGATGGAGAATGTCAATGGGGAGACAGTTCCACTCACGCTTTAGGGATCGGATTAGGGACTCAACGGATGTATGGGGCTTCTGGTTCACCTTAGACTCTATGTAGCTCAATAGGAAAAAGTCATAGGGGTTCAGATCGGGGCTGGAGTTGGGCCATTTCTGCGGAGAGATGAGGTCGATGTTGTTGGCCCGTCGTCCTGTGGAGAGCCTGGATACGGAAGATCTTCTCATCCGTGAAGAGGACGATGGATGAGCTGGGGCACGCGTTGCTGTCTCTTAAGCTTCTGGTCCTCACTGAGAGAGTGGACTTTCTCGCAGCGGAAGCTTTTGAAGCCCAGGTCATCTCGCACCAGCTTCCACATGGTTCGATAGCCAATCCCATGCGATCTGGCCAGCCCTCGAATGGAGATGCGAGGGTTTCTTGTGATTTTGACAAGGACGGCCTTCTTGAGAGCTGGTGTGCGGACTGTCGATGCTGTTAACTTGCCGCTGGGTGCTCGGGCAAAGCTGGCTCCTGAAGGGGCGCTGCCATGGGTCTTGATCACGTACGCCACTGCCTGTCTGGAGAGGGACTTGGCTGAGAGGGTATGACGAATTTGAGCATTCGTTTGGCCAGACTGATGAAGTAGAACGATGGCGGATTTAGTGGCTTTACACAATGTTGGCATTTTATGAGTTTCCTATGAATAACGGCTGCCAATGGCCATCTGTCTGATGCATTAGTTTGCGCAAAAATGCCTGGCCTTCAAGCAATCATAAAATGTTTTAGCAGTTTTTGGTGGTTTCACGTTGGATCCCATTATTCTTTACAGAAAAATAGTTGAAGACTAAGTTTTGGTCCATATGTGGAGTATGGCTAGTGGTACTTACCTGTAAAAAATTAGGCCAGTACGTCTTTCCTGACAAGATTTATGAAAGTGTTTCTGAGCGACAAAATTGGGAGGAATCACCCTGTATGTCCGAACTCCTTCTTCTTCTTCTTCTTCTCCTTCTTCTCCGCATCTATTCAATGGACGATAGTAGGTATTCATTTCTCCCCCCCCCCGCCCTCCCCGGCTCCCTTGGCCTCATATATTTCTTTAATCATAGCTCTTTAGTCACACCATGAAGCCATATGCACCAGTGGCGTAGTGGTATAAGCGATTGGACAGCTAAATGAAACTGGCAGGTTCGAATCCAGCTCAGTCATTCTTTTGAATTTTTCTGCCTTTAAAGCTGAGAAAATAACTGGTACAATCGGCAGGCCAAAAATCGTGCTAAGCATGAACCAAGAAAATTTCTCAAAAATATCTTAGTTTGCCAATAATTTTTACTTTTGAAATTTTTATTTTTTATTTTTGAAACTTTTGATTTCGTTATATTTTTTTTTATTTGTGATTTATTTATCTAATAAAATTTTTTTTTATCTATAAAATTTGTACTAATACATTTTATACTATTTTAAAAGTGGAAGAAATATCTGGTACCATCGGCAGGCCAAATGTAGTTCTCTTTTCTCCAAAAGTTGCAATTGCCTCGAGTAAAAAGTCAAGGAAATACAATTTTTACTACTGAAATCTGCTGCGTCATCTGCATTTTGGTTTTGGCGCGCATGGAAAGAGACACTGAACTGCGCGCCAAAAACAAAATGCAACTGTCCAAGCAGCAGATTTCAGTAGTAAAAATTGTATTTCCTTGACTTTTTACTCGAGGCAATTGCAACTTTTGGAGAAAAGAGAACTACATTTGGCCTGCCGATGGTACCAGATATAAGACATTTTCATGCGCGCTAAAGCAAAATACTGGTAACTCAGAAGATGTTACTAGTAAAAGGGCAATTTCCTTGGCTTTATGCTTGTGGCGTGAAGTGAGGCAAAGGCTCACTCTGATGTTTCCGAGACCGAGGCAGTGATTTTAGGTTCGCAGCCCCAGTTTGTCCTGCTTTCAAGGTAATCGCAGGTGGCGTCCACCTTGGATTGCAGCCACAACGCTTCCACGTAGATGCGCACGCTTCGAACGCAATTATCCGTACAGTTTGTGAGGGCCATTTGGACCAGCCTCTGGAAGAGGTCCGATTTATTGCGGACAGTTTTAGGCGTTTATGGTGACTGCTAGTTGCTTAGAGACTTTTAGACCAGGTCGTAGAGTCGCAATGTAAATTGCAAAATATCAAATTGAGCAATGTTTCAAACCCTAAGTTATGTCTTAGTTAAATTGCGGTTTTTCGAAATATTAGGTCTAATGTTAGAGCTACGAAGAAAGCTACAGGCTGTTAAATTCTAGCCTACTATAGAATCAAGAACGAACAAGCCTATTCTCACGCCACACAAAAAAAGAGCACTGCTGCTTCTTCAGATGACATGCCATGGCTTCCGTCTAAGATCATCGTCAATGCCAAAATTATCAGGAACATTGTTTTGTGTATCAGTGCTTTTGAAATATATGGTTGAAACGAATAAATTGGGCTGTCTCAATTTAGCCTACGGTGGGAATTTTTATTTCAATATTTGCATTCTAAAAATCCATTTCAAAAACTTTATTTTTGTAAATAGCCTTTTTTAGACTATCAGTCAAAATATAAGTTCTTTATGCTCTCACGCTGTTTTCTAGTCTAACTTATTTAAAGAGACGTTTCACATAAAGCTTCCCAATATGGTGAAAATTCTATTATTCAAGTATGTTGTCCAGTAGTGCACGCTTGTAAAGCATGTTTGTGTTCTCTCTCTAAGCAATGCAACGAAGCAATGTAGGTAGCTGATTACTCGAACCAACGGTGATAGCCTCTAAAATGAGGTAAATAACTACGATGTAGCCTACTCCCCATCAAAATATGTTGATACCAGGTTTCTTTACTCCAAGAAAAAATTGGCGTAAACTTTTCTTAACAGAATTTTAATTTTGACAATTTGCTTATAACTTTTGGCTTACGGATGGTACGAGGTATTAATTTTCGGAGTCCTGAAAATGTCCACCATTCGATTTGATATAATGGTGAATATAACCATTCTGCAAGGGAACTACGGTTTGATTGGCTGTAAATATTGCCTCCATAGAGTTGAGATGGGAAAAATTTGTCGGGTGCACCATTTGGCGATAGCCGATAATACCTAGTTGATCGCCTTGTGCATATTTTTACCATTTAGTACTTTACCTATCCTATAGCAATTATACTTTGAAAGTAAAAGCTGACATTACATAGGCTGTACATACCATGTTTTATTACTTCAATCCATTCAAGCGCCCAAACTCGATTCCCAAGTGGAGCCCTTGAGGCGGCTAAAACTGCGCAATTCCTAGGGAACGTTCCCAGCTATGGCTCACGGCCAATACTAGTTGAAGTGACAGGGAAGGATGTCCTTCCTGGAAGAGCTAGGTCTGGCCGGCCCCTCCTCTCTGCAGAAGCTGCTCAGCACCTGCACCGATCCCGTGGAGACCATCCAGGGTAATCCCTCCTCCTTCTACTATCCTCCCCTCCCTAGCCCCCGACTCCCTTGCAGGCTTCCAGAGCGAGAACAAGGCCGCCATCCCCTCCCTGGAGCCGGCGCTGAAGCTGCTCGACCTCCACGCCGTCCCCCGCCTCCACTTCCACCAGGCCGTCCTCGCCGACCTCGCCGAGCGCCTCCTGGCTCGAGTGGGCCCTTTTCACACCTCCCCTACACCACCCTTAGCAACCCAGGACCTCTAAGATCGGAGAGCTGGCGGATGCCGGGGAGCAAGCGAAGTTGCGACGACTGCTAGAGCGCAGTTTCCCTCTGGTTGCCGCCCCGCCCATCCGTCCTCTGGTCCTAGCCTGCCTCAGCGCCTGCCCCGACATCCCAGCCCCCATCCTCCAGCAGATCGTCGCCGACAAGGAGCTCTACAAGGATGTGGCCATCGAGGTCCTATTCCCCCTTCTGCAAAGATGCACCGACCATTAGCCTAGCCTCCTTAGGTGCGGCAGCAGATCTGGCTGGAGCGAGAGGAGCTGTTCCTGAAGGAGGCGGAGCCTCTCGTCAACGCCTATGCGGCGGAGAGTAGACGCAGCCTGCGCAACGTGGAGCTTTCCGGCCTCTCCTCGTCTGCTTCCTCCCCCTTCGCACCAATCTATGCCTACAAAAGAAGCCCCTTTCAGCTTCCTACGGGTGACCGGGAAGGCTAGACGGAGCCAGGCCCAGGTGGCTCAGCTGGTGCGATTGCTGGGCAGCCACGTGGCCCTCTACGACCGCCTGCTTCAGCTCATTCGCACACGGTGCCGTACCTTGGGAGGTGATTTATTCATACCCCTCTTTCAATCATCTAAAGCTCCAGATCTACTCAATGAGCAATAGATGATTGAAAACGGGGTATGAATAAATCACCCTCCAGGCTACCCTAGATGTCTCTGATTGGCAGTTGTTGGGTGAAAGGTGGTGGCTGGCAGGTTCGTGGAGGAGGGCAGCTCCATCTGGTGCGCCCTGCGCTACGACCTGCTCATGGCCCTGCACGACGCGGACGCGAAGAGCCTCATAGAGCTGGACCCCTGCCACGCGTTCGCCTGGTGCCTGGACCCTTGTCTCCGCGACAAGCATCTGGACCCCAAACACGCCCAGGAGCTCCGAGCCTTCCTCGACAAGCGACGGGACTCCAGGTTTTGTCTAAGCTTCCTTGCCAGCCTTTCCAGGCCTTGTCCTGTGCAGCATCTGGGGCGACATAGCCATGATCGCGGCGGCGCCCCACGTGCGCATCTTCGTGGGCGACGTCCTGATGACCCTCCTGCAGCAGGCGCTGGAGGATGAGCGTCTGCCAAGGGATGCAAACGCCTTCAACCTCCCCCTGCGCATCCTCGCTCTCGCCGCTCAGGCCAGGCCCATCATGGCCGGCCAGGAGAGGATGCGCGATCTCAAGGTTCTGCCCCCAACGACCCCTGTCCCACCTCCAATACTCCAAGAGTGGCTAAAGGTGGATCCGGTGATTGTGAGCAAGTTCCTGCCCTCCCTCCTGGCTCTGATGGCCCAGGACAAGGCCAGGACGGAGCTGATAGCCAAGCTCTCCGAGCCGGCACTGCATAATATCGGTAGTTGAGTTTCCTCCAAATATCCTCCTCTCTCTCCCTCGATCCTACTCTACCCCATCGACCCCCAATCACCAATGATGCAATTGCAGACGAGGCTGACTTGGTCTCCGCCCCCTCGCGCCTCCTGCAGAACTTCCTGAAGGGGGAGCCCCTCTGCGGCGCTCTCTGGCTCCTCTACTGCTTGCATCTGGGCAAGCAGAGAGACGCGTTTCTTCCCTTTCACTCCCCTCTGTCTCCTCAGAAACCTTTGGCGGCTGCAGAAGAGGCCTGGAACGAGCCCTGCCTCTGCTGGCCAAGTGCGCAGGGGCCCCTGGCCTGGACGAGGCGGCTGCCCAGCAACTTGTCGGTCGCCTCATTCCAGCCGTCCTCGCTCCTCCTCGTTTCTGCCTCCTTTGCTTTCGCTTCGTCTGAAAGAGGATGAGGTTTGAGGCCAATGGGCTGGGGAGGAAGGCCTGTGGGAGCTGTTGGAGGAGGCCTGGCTTGCCAAGGGGCTGCAGGAGACCCCGTGGAGCTTCCGACCGCAGCTCCTGCGCCTCTGCTTCCATCTGGGTGCCAAGTGAACTCCCACATTCACCCCCTTTCTTCCCCCTCGACCAGACTCATTCAGGATGCCGGAGGCCTGGGCCAAGCGATTCATGGAGCAGCTGGACCCCATAGGCCTCAAGAAGGCCGGTGAAAAGGTTGTCTCTTTTGTTCTGCGTCGATTTGAGGACTGATGATGGAGGAGAGGGGAGTTTTGTGGATGTAGAGAGAGAGGGTTGGGCTGTAGGTGAGCGATGAGTACGGGGCCAGCTATGCGAAGGTTCAGCAGAAGTGGGCAGCCGCGGGCCCTGGCCCTTCCCTGGACTCTGCGACGGGTTCCACGGACGACGAAGAACCTGATCCTCTTCTTTCGCCCATACACTAGGCCCCGTCAACCTTGTCAAACGCTATTGGGCTGGCGCGAACGGAGCTTTAGCGTAGTGTCAGCGCCCAGCCCCTCTTTTCGACCCAGGTGTATGTTTTGAGGGTTAATGCTAGATCTTGAAATTGATAAGGGTTTTTCTCATGACATACGAATTCAATCGCTCTGATTCTTTTTTCATTGGAAAGAGCATCCTCGAATTAGTCTGTACTCGCGAGAAACTGCCATAAAGTTTACAATTTGGTGTAGAAAAATGCAAAACAAAGTGCCGTCCGAACTCCTTCCCTGCTGCTGCCCTGCTGCTGCCCTGCTGCCCTGCTGCCCTGCTGCTGCTTCGCATCTGCTAATGAACGAGAGTAGGTATTCAATTTATCCCCCCACCCCCCTATCCGGTCCTTGGGCTTCAGGTATTCGTTTAAAACTCATAACCCTTCAATTGACCAGTTTAGCATAGGTACCAGTGGTGTAGTGGTGTAAGCGGACCGGTGGCTGGTTGAAACTGGCAGGTTCGAATCCTTCTCGTGAATAAAGTTTATTTTTTGTATATTTGAAGTTGAGGAAAATAACTGGTACCATCGGCAAGCCAAAAGTAAAGATATTTTCTCCTGAAAACCAATTCCCTCGAGTTAATTTTTTTTGCATGATTATTCACTTTCCAAACGTTCGTTTTTTTTAGCTAACTGGTGTCTTATTCGTTTTTGCAAAAAAAAAACAACAATTAGAAGAAAAAAATTGAAACAAGTCTTTTGTATGTTTAAAGTTGAGGAAATAAATGGTACCATCGGCAAGCCGAAAGTAAGCTCTTTTCTCCCAAAAAACAACAAATGCCCCGAGTGTAAAGTCAAGGAAATTTCCCTACTACGAGTGGAATCTGCTGTGTCACCTGTATTTTGTTTGAGCGCACATGAAAAGAGCTCTTGAACTGCGCGCGAAAACAAAATGCAGATGCCCCACAAGCAGATTCCACTCGTAGTAGGGAAATTTCCTTGACTTTACACTCGGGGCATTTGTTGTTTTTTGGGAGAAAAGAGCTTACTTTTGGCTTGCCGATGGTACCATTTATTTCTATTTGAGATTTGCAACTTGAAGGCTGATTCATGTATCTTACCTAACAAGGCGGGTAAAGGAATGATCATTTGTCAATCATGAGCTGTCGAAATTTTATTTGCAAAAAGGCGTAAATTAATTTATGGCACAAGTCAGACAGCATTGGCCTGGCGCGAGGGAGCGCAGCGACCGTCAGCGCCCAGGCCCTCTTTTCGACCCAGGTGTATGTTTTGAGGGTTATTGCCAGATCTCAAAATTGATAAGCGTTTTTCTCAACCCAGATAGCACCGATTGCGCAGATTTTTGCTGCAATGGAAAGGGCAACATCGAATTATGGGGGGTACTCGCGAAAAGCAGCATAAAAGTTTGGATTTGATGGAGAAAATTGAAAAAAAAGTTGCCGTCCGAACTCCTGCCCTGCCCTGCTGCCCTGCTGCTTCGCATCTGCTAATGAACGAGAGTAGGTATTCATTTCATCCCCCCACCCTTTCCCCTCGTCCTTTAGCCTCAATATGTATTGCTTATTTATAAACCTTCAGTTATATATTATGCCATATGCGCCAGTGGTGTAGTGGTGCAAGCGGTTGGCTGCTGGATCTGACTGATGGGTTCGAAACCTTCTCCAGCATAACTTTTATTTTTCTAAAATTTAAAGTTGGAAATAACCAGTACCATCGGGAAGCCAAAAGTAAAGCTATTTTCTCCCAAAAAATCGAGTGTAAAACTAAAATATTTCACTACTTTATTTATTATTTTGTTTTATTTATTTATCTAAAAAAAATTTTAACTTAAAATATAAACAACAATAAAGAATAAAGTACATAAATTGACATAATTTAATTTTTGTATATTTAAAGTTGAGGAAATATCTGGTACCATCGGCAAGCCGAAAGTAAAGCTCTTTTCTCCCAAAAATCGACTGCCCCGAGTATAAAGCCAAAGAAATTTTCCTACTACTAATGGAATCTGCTGTGTCATCTGTATTTTGTTTGAGCGCGCCTGAAAAGAGTCCTGGAACTGCGCGCGAAAACAAAATGCAAATGCCCCACAAGCAGATTCCATTAGTAGTAGGAAAATTTCTTTGGCTTTATACTCGGGGCAGTCGATTTTTGGGAGAAAAGAGCTTTACTTTCAGCTTGCCGATGGTACCAGATATATTAATTTTTGGGCAAGCAAAATATCACTATAAAAATGCAGCATATGTGAAATTTCTTCCTTAGCTTTATCACAACATTAGAAAGTGCGGATACAGAAAGAAGTATCCGTTCTTTATGATTTTCTGCAAGAAAGTGTTTTTCTTATTTCTCCTCCTTTGAGCTCAAAGAGAGAAGAGGCGGGGCTAGTAGTGAGTCAGGTGAATGTGCTAGGCGTCGGTTGAGTGGGGGTGTGAATGAGCAGGGAAGACCATCCGGACGCATCCTCTGCCTTCTCAAGTCCCCGCCATGGATGCTCATTCAGCCAGCAACACCCCCATTCCGCCGCCTTTCGTCAGACCCTTCAGTCACCAACACCTTTTTACACCCCTCAACCCCTAGCCCACCTTCCCCCTTACCCTAAAGCATCCTAAATCCATCCTCACCCAATTAATGCCTCATCCCAGCTCTTGGTCTTCCCTCTGGAAGGGAAAACTAAGAGCTGGGATGTGGCAGGGCTGAGTGGAGGCTGCAGAAGGGGGTGCATCAGGCGATGGGTGTTCTTTTGGAGCGCGAAGGAGGGCCGCAGGGAGGGGAGTGGGAGGGGGGCCAGAGGCCCGGAGGACCCTCGCCAACAATGGCCACACGCCCCGCACACCCTCGGGGAGGAGGGGGCGGCCCCAACTCTGCTCTCCCCCCTTGCCCTGCGGCCTTCGCATTCAAGTGCGCCAGGGCTCGACACATGCTCTCCCGCCCACCACCGACATCGCCTGTCTCTGCTTTGCACCTCGCGATGAAAGCTTTTCGCTCTTTTTGTAGTCCAGCCTATCAACCAGCCCTCAGCCACTTCAAATCATCATGCGCCCTCTTACACTCTTCACAGCTCATTTGCTGCTCCCTCTGCTAATGGCGCATGAGAAGACCTTGGCTCATTTTTGCGAAGAACAGAGCAACTGGCCACTGGTGTCCTCATTGTCGGCATAGCTTGATTTCCTTCTCCCTATCGATGGGCCAAAGGTGGACTCCCTTCCCACAGAGCCCTTGTTGACGATTCGGCCTCGCCCTCTCGCCCATGCCCTTGTTTGCACACTTCCAATCGCCACAGATGCATTCCAGGGCCCCTCCATTTCCCTCCGCTCCTGCTCTTCCCCAATTTACCTCCTCCAAATCCCCCTCCCCACCTCCTCGCCGTGTAGCAGTCGCTTTATCTTTTTGCCTCGCGAAAGGGCAGCAGCGGAATTGTTTGCAGCAGAGGATAGAAAAAGTGGTGCAGTGCTGGGCTATGGACGGCTGGGCCCTGGCGTCGCGAGTGGACGACTTTGTTTCAGGTGCGCTGTCGACCTCTTCTCGCCCTCCTGCCTCCCCTATTGTTGTTATTTGCAGCAGGGGGGAGAGGCACACCTTTGCTTGGGGCTGCCCCCACTCAGCTAGCTCTCTAGGCATCAAAACAATGGCTGGGCACCATCCTTTACTCGATTCAGGGGAGGGGGGCAGCGCTGATTTCAATGTTACTGAGGGAGAAGGCACTGTGGTGCCCGCCCCCGTCCAAGCGGACCGAAGCTGAGCAAACGCAATCGGGCGCTTCCTTCCAAAACAACAGCCATTAGGGGGCAGAAAACAGAGAGCCGGACAAAGCCCAGAGCCAGAAGGGCCGCGACAAGCCACAGCGGCGAAAAAGAGCAAGGCATCAAGAGAACACAGCCCCCCCAACCCGCCACCAAAACCAGAAGAGACCAAAGCACCGAACAGAGCGAAAAACAGCAGAAAGGGGAAAAGAAAGGCGAACAGACGAGCAGAAAGAACGACCACACCACGGCTCCCGCGCACAGCCCAGCGCCCCCCCGCCCTACTGGAGAGAGCGCAATCACACCCCGCCCGCCCCACCCTACCCAACACCCCAGCAGCAAGGAGCAACAGACAGCGAGAGCGCCGCGAGCCGCAGAACCCACCCTAGAAGCTCGGGAGCGAGCGCGGCGCAAACCCCCAGCCCGACAAGACCCCCCCCCACAGAAGCCCCCGCGACCGCCACAAGCCAACCCCCCCCCCCAACCCACAACGCCCCACCACCAAGAGAAGAGAGACGAGCAGGAGAGCGAGAAAAGACGAGCAAACCGCCACAGCCCAACAGACCCACCACCCGCCGCCAGCCACCAAGCCCCCGCCCAGCACCCCACCCACAGCCCCACCAGCCCCCAGACCCCCCCCCCACAAGCACCGAGCCCCCACAACCAACCCACCCCACACCACACCCAAACCAGACAAACCAACAGAGCACACAACAAAAACAAACAAACAAAAAACAGCAAACACCAACAAGAACACAACAAAAACAACGAAACTACACCCCCCAGCCCCAACACCACCCAAAAACACCCAACCTCCACAACCCAACCCAAACCAAACACCTCAAAAAATCGACAAAAATCAAAGAAAAATTAAAAAAAATATAAACATATCACCATAGAATATATTAAATCTATATCTTATCATCAAAAATCTCATCAAAACTCAAACATTTATATCTATTTACAATTAATCCAAAAATCAAAAACACTCAAGTGCCTTTGCAGGTCAGCAGCTGGGCCTTCTCCACCGGCACGTTGAAGTAGTCGCAGAACCATTTCAGGGCCTTGGATTGATTAGGGTGTCTATAGGCAAGTGCTTGAGGGCTGAGAGGACCTTGATGCGTCGACTCTCGCCCGGCCCGCCGGGCTCCCCCGGGTCCTCCCCGCCGCACTCGTTGTTGATGACCAGGGAGGTGGGGCCGAAGATGGGGCCTTCGTAGCCTGCGGCCCTGTTCTCTGGCCCTGGCTCCCAGTTGCCTATAAAACCTTCCCAGCATCTCTAATTTGTCTTCATTCCCTGACACCCTCTACCCATGACGATGTCGTGCATGGCCGGCTTGGGAGGCTGCGGAGTCATGTAGAACCAGAGGGAGGCGAGGACTGCTAGAGGCGGGTCCCGCTTTGTCATCACCAAATTTGGCTCCTGCAATGACCCTCTCTTATCCCCCCGTAATCCTCAAGAGATGCTTGCTGCGAACTTTGAGCAGGTCCACATGGATGCCGCGCGAGGCAAGCCAGCGCTGGAACTGACCGTAGTTGTAGTTGTAGGAGATCTGGATGGCGCCCCTGAGGGTCAAACGAAGGAATCCTTTTGAGATCAAGGTGAGGGGAAGGTTAGAGAAAGAGCACCGCCCAAAGTAGCAGCCCTTGAAGTAGTCGTCCCCTGCCTTGGCCGGGGCCTCGTCGTTGTTGCAGGGGAACCAGTAGTCCAGTTCCCCGCCGGCGGCGCAGTAGCGTCCAGCACTGATGCACTCCGCCCCGTCCTCCGGCTTGTTGCCGGGGCTGGCCTGGTCCATGAAGATGGACACCGGGCCGCCCTCGAACCAGTTGAAGAAGCCGCCGCGGTAAAAACACGCGTCCGCCTCCTCCTTCGTCTGTACCCATTCTCCAATTCCTCTTCTGCCCCTTCTTAGAGCAATGGGAAGGCCGTCCAGTACTTTCCCGGACTTTACCAAAATTAGCACTTTTTTGCCAAGACTGATTCAAAAAAAGTGCTATTTTTAGAACAAGTCCTGGCAGGCATATGCCCTTCTAACTAGACTAATTCAAAAAAGTGCTCTTTTTAGAAAAGTCTGGGAAAAGGATTGGGCTGAAGGTTGGTGGAGGAGGGAAAGAGGGCACCTTGAGGGCATCGTAGAGACTGGCGTCGTTCTCCCCGGTCTCCTGGACGGCGTGCGCGAAGAAGGCGGCGAGGTCCCGCCGGTAGTTCTCCTCCGCCGTGTAGCCGTTGTCCGGGGACTCAGCGCCGAAGAGCGGGAAGTACCTGCACCATTCATCCTTGCCCACTTCTGCCTTCTCACCGCCTGAAGTGCAACCTGGCGGCGATGACGAAGGCTTCGTAGCTGTAGGGGGAGCACTCGTGCCCGCCGTGGCCGATGTTGGCCTTCGGGAAGAGGTCCGCGAAGACCTTCTTCGTGAACCTGAAGCACAGGATTGATATGACATGGCCTTATAGGGGCAGGACTAGGCGGGGGACCATTTCTCCATGGGCGATTTGGGAAGCTTGTTGGGGTCGCGGGGGCTGACGCAGCGCTTGGGGGGGCCGGGGCCGAACCTGGCGTGATCGGGGCAGGCCACTGTCTGGACGCAGTTGTCCGCCATGCATTTGTAGCCCTGCAAACGGGTCCATTTGCCATCCTCCAAGAAGGTGACTTGGGTGGAGAGAACCTTTTTGCAGTCCTTGGAGGTCTGGCACTTTCGAGACGGCTCATCCTTGGGCTCCTCCGAAGCAGACTCCTTACTGGCCTCGACGCTCTTGGAGTCGCTGGGCTCGATTTGCAGGTAGACATTGAGGTCCTTGTTGCAGGCCTCCCCCGTGCAGCCTGCAGTTTAGGCATCAGCAGACCTGCCCTGTACGACGAGAGCAACTACCGACGAGTAACAAGAGCAAAAGTGTTCGAGCACCGGTCATGGCAAGCCTCTGAGTCACCGCCTTTGTGAATGAGAAGGACAGAAGGAGGCGGCTACCGATTTCAACAACAGAGAGCAACCAGTTTGGGCAGAATGAGGCCAGCAGAGGCCCTGGGAGTGGGGAAGGCATAAGACATAGGAGTGTACAGCGGCGATGAGTGGGTCAGCAGTGTACCTTCCTGACTGCCGTCCTCTGGCTGGTGTTCGGAGGACTGCTGTTGGGAGGACTGCTGTTCAGAGGAGGCATCCTCATGTGGCCAGTCCTGAGGCATGGCGTAAACTGGCGCTCCACTGGTTCGAGCCTCCAACAGCTCTCGCAGAGTAGGCACATGCCGCGTTGTGGTTTTGGCCAATGGAGCCTAAAACAGGGACCTATTCTTTAGGCTAAAAAACGGTTTTGGAAACGGTTGGAAACCGTTTGGAAAGGAACCTATTCTTTGAGCAGACCACAAAAAAAAAAAAAAAAAAAAAAAAAAAATGAAATGATATTCTTTACACAGAAAACAAGAAACGAACAACAAAAAACCTTTTTAAACCTTTTTACAAAAAAAAACAAAAAACAAAAAGAAAACGAAGAACAAACACAACACACACCCCCACCTTTTTTTTTTTTTTTTTTATCAGGCATACCATAAAAAAAGGCTAGCTACACCTAAACATATTTATGTTTTTTGTCTTCTTCCTACCACCAGTTTCCCTTTTTAATTAAAATACACAACACCACCTCAAACTAACCATCAGAACTTTCACCTTTCCATTATATTTTTCATTACTATCTCATTCCAATTTCACATCTATCCTCATCTTTTCCTTTACAATAACTAATTTCTTCCCCCTACACTCCCATTTTTCTTTGCCTTTTTCGATTGACTAATAAAGAGCTCAAGATTCCTCCCCACCCTACTGGATTACGATCACAATACACGACAGAGCTACTGAGCAGGGGGGAGAGAAATGACAAGTTTACACAAAGACGCCCAGCACGGACCAAGGAGGGGACAACCAACCAACCAAACACACAACAAACACCCACGGACAGAACCAACCTGAACATAAATATACACTTTCAACCGTTGTTCTTAGCCAAATTCACGAATACGTTCTTGTTGTCGTTTGCTTTTTTTTTTGTTTTTTCTTCAAACCCCACCAATCGCACTCTCCAGATCCACTCAGGTTTCCAAACAGACTCTGACAGTCAATTGGACAGATGATGCAAGTCCAGAATAGGAGAGTGAAAGAGAACCTTGGTTGTGGGCGGCGGCTCGGTGACCTTGTAGACGGGAAGGAGGGGCTCTGGGGGCTGGGTGGGGGGCTTGTCGGGGGGGGTGCTGGGCCGGAGGGCCTTGGTGGCTGGCGGCGGAGTGGTCCAGGAAGTCTGCTCATGCGAAGCTGTCAGCAGCGGTTTCAGCTGCTCCTTCTCTGCTCTCACTGCCTCAGCCATCTACAATCTTCTCTTGGATGGAAATGGACAAGGACGTTGATGGAGAATTCAGACGAAGAGGGAAGGAACAGAGAGTTGGACCTTGATGGCAGGCTCAGCAGGGGGCTTCTGTAGGGGCCAGAGGAGGTCCTTGTCGAGGCCTGGGGGATTTGCAGCCCGCGCTCGCTCCCGAGCTTCTAGAAGGTGCAGAAGTTCTGCCGGCACAAACTCCAGCGGCGACATCTCGCCTGAATCTGTTGCTCACTTGCTGCATGAAGGGCTGTATGAAGGATAGAAGGATGGGAGACCGGAGCCGAGGGTGTGATTGCGCATCTCCTCCAGATAGAGGCCGAGGAGGAGGCGCTGGGCTGTGCCCAGCAGGGAGACCACGTGGTAGATGGTCGATATCATAGTCCGTTCAACAATCTGTCAATTTCGGGAGCTGTATTCTTTTCAGTTCCCGAAAACCGCCTATTCTGTCAAAGCTGAATATGATTTGGACAAAACCTTCAACATTGGCTAATTATTAGGATTTATTTTGAGCAAGGAGGATAAAATAAGGAGGCAGCTGATAAAGTCGCTCTTGAAATACCCACATTATCCCATCTGTTTTCTCATAAATGCCTGTGGTCACCTCCTTTAGGCTCCACAGAGCATAATAAATGTTCCGGCATTCTCTGTCTTTTCACAGTCCCTAATGGCTGTTGTTTTGGAAGGAAGCGTCCGATTGCGTTTACTCAGCTTCGGTCCGCTTGGTAGGGCGGGCAGCACAGTGCCTTCTCCCTCAGTAACATTGAAATCAGCGCTGCCTCAGCCCCCCTGAATCGAGTAAAGGAGGGTGCCCCAGCCATTGTTTAGATGCCTAGAGAGCTGAGTGGGGGGCAGCGCCAAGCAAAGGTGTGCCTCTCCCCCCTGCTGCAAATAACAACAATAGGGGAGGCAGGAGGGCGAGAAGAGGTCGACAGCGCACCTGAAACAAAGTCGTCCACTCGCGACGCCAGGGCCCAGCCGTCCATAGCCCAGCACTGCACCTCTTTTTCTATCCTCTGCTGCAAACAATTCCGCTGCTGCCCTTTCGCGAGGCAAAAAGATAAAGCGACTGCTACACGGCGAGGAGGTGGGGAGGGGGATTTGGAGGAGGTAAATTGGGGAAGAGCAGGAGCGGAGGGAAATGGAGGGGCCCTGGAATGCATCTGTGGCGATTGGAAGTGTGCAAACAAGGGCATGGGCGAGAGGGCGAGGCCGAATCGTCAACAAGGGCTCTGTGGGAAGGGAGTCCACCTTTGGCCAATCGATAGGGAGAAGGAAATCAAGCTATGCCGACAATGAGGACACCAGTGGCCAGTTGCTCTGTTCTTCGCAAAAATGAGCCAAGGTCTTCTCATGCGCCATTAGCAGAGGGAGCAGCAAATGAGCTGTGAAGAGTGTAAGAGGGCGCATGATGATTTGAAGTGGCTGAGGGCTGGTTGATAGGCTGGACTACAAAAAGAGCGAAAAGCTTTCATCGCGAGGTGCAAAGCAGAGACAGGCGATGTCGGTGGTGGGCGGGAGAGCATGTGTCGAGCCCTGGCGCACTTGAATGCGAAGGCCGCAGGGCAAGGGGGGGAGAGCAGAGTTGGGGCCGCCCCCTCCTCCCCGAGGGTGTGCGGGGCGTGTGGCCATTGTTGGCGAGGGTCCTCCGGGCCTCTGGCCCCCCTCCCACTCCCCTCCCTGCGGCCCTCCTTCGCGCTCCAAAAGAACACCCATCGCCTGATGCACCCCCTTCTGCAGCCTCCACTCAGCCCTGCCACATCCCAGCTCTTAGTTTTCCCTTCCAGAGGGAAGACCAAGAGCTGGGATGAGGCATTAATTGGGTGAGGATGGATTTAGGATGCTTTAGGGTAAGGGGGAAGGTGGGCTAGGGGTTGAGGGGTGTAAAAAGGTGTTGGTGACTGAAGGGTCTGACGAAAGGCGGCGGAATGGGGGTGTTGCTGGCTGAATGAGTATCCATGGCGGGGACTTGAGAAGGCAGAGGATGCGTCCGGATGGTCTTCCCTGCCCATTCACACCCTAGCCACACCCACTCAACCGACGCCTAGCACAGTCACCTTGCTCTCCCTTTGAGCCGCAAAGGAGGAGAAATGGAAAAAACTTTCTTGCATAAATTCTTTAAGAAATAATTATTCTTTGTGTCCGCACTTTTTAATGTTGTGGTGCGGCTAAGGAAATATGCTGCATTTCTATAATGAATTTATCAGTGAAATAATTAGTATGCTGTTTGAATTGTGCCAAAAAAAAATATTTCACGCTTTTATACAAATAAAATTTCGTCAGTTCGTGATTTACAAAGCGGCCGTTAGCAGCCTTCAAACACAAGCCCTTATGTTTGATGCATGAATGCGCCTGCTAGTTGCAAAGCTCAAAAGAAATGGCGTTTGACAAGGCTGATAGGCCTCAATGTATGGGCGATAGAAGAGGATCAGGTTCTTCGTCATCCGTGGATGCCGCTGCGGAGTCCAGGGCAGGACCAGGTCCCGCGGCCGCCCACTTCTGCTGCACCTTCGCATAGCTGGCCCCGTACTCATCGCTCACCTACACCCCAAATTTTTTACACTCCAAAAGTCCCATATCGACAACAAATAGGCTGCCAACCTTTTCACCGGCCTTTTTGAGGCCTATGGGGTCCAGCTGCTCCATGAAGCGCTTGGCCCAGGCCTCTGGCATCCTGGCAAAGCCGCGGCGAATCGCGGCTGGTCGGGGGGGGGGGGGGATAGAGGAAAAAGAGAAGGGGCATTTACTTGGCACCCAGATGGAAGCAGAGGCGTAGCAGTTGTGGACGGAAGCTCCACGGGGCCTCCTGCAGGCCCTTGGCCAGCCAGGCCTCCTCCAACAGCTCCCACAGGCCTTCCTCTCCAGCCCATTGGCCTCAAACCTCGTCCAGCTTTCAAACGAAGCAAAAGCAAAGGAGGCAGAAACGGGGAGCAGCGAGGACGGCTGGAATGAGGCGACCGACAAGTTGCTGGGCAGTCGCCTCGTCCAGGCCAGGTGCTCCTGAGCATTTGGCCAGCAGAGGCAGGGCTCGTTCCAGGCCTCTGCTGCAAGGTGTCTGAGGTGTCTGAGGAGGCAGGGGGATTGAAGGGTAAGAACGCGTCCCTCTGCTTGCCCAGATGCAAGCAGTAGAGGAGCCAGAGAGCGCCGCAGAGGGGCTCCCCTTTCAGGAAGTTCTGCAGGAGGCGCGATGGGGCGGAGACCAGGTCCGCCTCGTCTGCAAGCATTCTTTTGGGCATTGGTGATTGGGGGTGAAGGGGCAGAGTAGAAGGAAGAGAGAGGATTAGGTGAAGGAAACTGAACTACCAATATTGTGCAGCGCAGGCTCGGAGAGCTTGGCTATCAGCTCCGTCCTGGCCTTATCTTGTGCCATCAGAGCCAGCAGGGACGGCAGGAACTTGCTCACAATCACCGGATCCACCTTTAGCCACTCTTGGAGTATTGGAGGTGGGACAGGGGTCGTTGGGGGCAGAACCTTGAGGTCGCGCATCCTCTCCTGGCCGGCCATGATGGGCCTGGCCTGGGAAGCCAGGGCGAGGATGCGCAGGGGGAGGTTGAAGGCATTCGTATCCCTTGGCAGGCGCTCATCCTCCAGGGCCTGCTGCAGCAGGGTCATGAGGACGTCGCCCACGAAGATGCGGACGTGGGGCGCCGCCGCGATCATGGCTATGTCGCCCCAGATGCTGCACAGGACAAGGCCTGGAAATGCTGGCAAGGAAGCTCAGACAAAACCTGGAGTCCCGTCGCTTGTCGAGGAAGGCTCGGAGCTCCTGGGCGTGTTTGGGGTCCAGATGCTTGTCGCGGAGACAGGGGTCCAGACACCAGGCAAAGGCGTGGCAGGGGTCCAGCTCTATGAGGCTCTTCGCGTCCGCATCGTGCAGGGCCATGAGCAGGTCGTAGCGCAGGGCGCACCAGATGGAGCTGCCCTCCTCCACGAACCTGCCAACCACCATTTTTCCACCCACCGACTGCCAATCGGAGACATCTAGGGTAGCCTGGAGGGTGATTTATTCATACCCCGTTTTCAATCATCTATTGCTCATTGAGTAGATCTGGAGCTTTAGATGATTGAAAGAGGGGTATGAATAAATCACCTCCCAAGGTACGGCACCGTGTGCGAATGAGCTGAAGCAGGCGGTCGTAGAGGGCCACGTGGCTGCCCAGCAATCGCACCAGCTGAGCCACCTGGGCCTGGCTCCGTCTAGCCTTCCCGGTCACCCGTAGGAAGCTGAAAGGGGCTTCTTTGTAGGCATATTAGTGTGAAGGTTAGAAGAATTCAGACGAGGAGAGGCCGGAAAGCTCCACGTTGCGCAGGCTGCGTCTGCTCTCCGCCGCATAGGCGTTGACGAGAGGCTCCGCCTCCTTCAGGAACAGCTCCTCTCGGTCGAGCCAGATCTGCTGCCGCACCTAAGGAGGCTAGGCTAATGGTCGGTGCATCTTTGAAGCAGGGGGAATAGGACCTCGATGGCCACATCCTTGTAGAGCTCCTTGTCGGCCACAATCTGCTGGAGGATGGGGGCTGGGATGTCGGGGCAGGCGCTGAGGCAGGCTAGGACCAGAGGACGGATGGGCGGAGCGGCAACCAGAGGGAAACTGCGTTCCAGCAGCCGTCCCAGCTTCGCCTGCTCCCCCGCCTCCGCCAACTCTCCGATCTTAGAGGTCCAGGGTTGCTAAGGGTGGTGTAGGGGAGGTGTGAAATGGGCCCACTCGAGCCAGGAGACGCTCGGCGAGGTCGGCAAGGACGGCCTGGTGGAAGTAGAGGCGGGGGACGGCGTGGAGGTCGAGCAGCTTGAGTGCCGGCTCCAGGGAGGGGATGGCGGCCTTGTTCTCGCTCTGGAAGCCTGCAAGGGAGTCGGGGGCTGTGGAGGGGAGGAGAAGGAGGAGAGACAACCTTGGATGGTCTCCACTGGATCGGTGCAGGTGCTGAGCAGTTTCTGCAGGGAGGAGGGGCCGGCCAAACCTAGCTCTTCCAGGAAGGACATGTTACCCTGTCACTTCAACTGGTATTGGCCGTGAGCCATAGCTGGGAACGTTCCCTAGGAATTGCGCAGTTTTAGCCGCCTCAAGGGCTCCACTTGGGAATCGAGTTTGGGCGCTTGAATGGATTGAAGTAATAAAACATGGTATGTACAGCCTATGTAATGTCAGCTTTTACTTACAAAGTATAATTGCAATAGGATAGGTAAAGTACTAAATGGTAAAAATATGCACAAGGCGGTCAACTAGGCAATCGCCAAAAGGCGCACCCGACAAATTTTTCCCATCTCAACTCTATGGAGGCAACATTTACAGCCAATCAAACCGTAGTTCCCTTGCAGAATGGTTATATTCACCATTATATCAAATCGAATGGTGGACATTTTCAGGACTCCGAAAATTAATACCTCGTACCATCCGTAAGCCAAAAGTTATTATTATATAGTGGGTTATACTAACCCAAAAAGTATCTCTTATCTATATTTTACCTGCGATTGAAGTAGGGGAAATTTTTTATTTAGCTTAATTTGAATTCTACTTGCAACTGAAGTGGATGAAATTTTTTCTTAGCAAGAAAATAAGTTTTATATCTTAGAGTGTGAACTTTGTGCACTGTAAAATTATCGTCAGTCCAATGTAAAACTTGATTAATTAATGATAAGAGAGCACCTGGCCAAAATACTAATATATATATATAATCTGAGCTCCTGAAAAAAGTAAAATGTATAAAAAATTATGCATAGCAAACAAATTTTAACTGTCTCTGCTACCTTTCTCCATTGCAATTAATTGCAATTGGTTATAAAAATATGCCTTGGTCTAATTCTATGTACATATTTTGAACTTGAGAAAAATTATATTTCAACTAATGGATAAATTCTGCAAAAAATTTGGGAGCCAACTAAATTTTTACCAAATCGATTGCCATTAAAGTAAGGTGCTCTCTTATCATTAATTAATCAAGTTTTACATTGGACTGACGATAATTTTACAGTGCACAAAGTTCACACTCTAAGATATAAAACTTATTTTCTTGCTAAGAAAAAATTTCATCCACTTCAGTTGCAAGTAGAATTCAAATTAAGCTAAATAAAAAATTTCCCCTACTTCAATTGCAGGTAAAATATAGATAAGAGATACTTTTTGGGTTAGTATAACCCACTATATAATAATTTCATCCACTTCATACAGGGGCAAGGCCCCTATGCATGGAGACGAAGATGGGTATGGTGATCAGCTGCTTGTTCACCACGGCCAGGTGGAAGCCCATGAAAAACATACCATAATCTTCATCCCAAATTACCTATATGATGCTAATTGTAGGGTCAAAAACCCTTTAATATGCCTCCAGATGAAGTTGATGATGGGCTGCTTGTTCATCACGGCCTAGTGCAAGCCCATGGAGACCAGCTAGAAGCAAAGGGCTGCCAGGATCATAATCTTCGTCCAAAATTATCTATATGATGCTATTTGTAGGCACAACAACCCTTTAGAATGCCTCAAGACGAAGTTGGTGATGACCTGCTTGTTCACCACGGCCTGGTGGAAGCCCATGAAGACCAGATAGAAGTAAACTGGCGCCACAATCGTATTCTACGACCAAAGTTCCCTATATGGTGCTGTTTTTTAGACCAAAAACCATTTACAATGCCTCAAGATGAAGTTGGTGATGACCTGCTTGTTCACCACGGCCTAGTGGAAGCTCATGAAGACCAGATAGAAGGAAGCGGGCGCCATAATCGTATTCTACATGCAAAGTTACCTATATGGTGCTGTTTTTAGACCAAAAACCATTTACAATTCCTCAAAATGAAGTTGATGATGACCTGCTTGTTCACCACGGCCTCGTGCAAGCCCAAGGAGACCAAGTAGAAGCAAACGGGTGCCACCATCGTAATCTATGTTCAAAATTACCTATATGGCGTTGTTATTTTGGCGAAAAACCCTGTAAAAAGCATAAATATAGAGCTGGAATTGAAAAACATGCAAAAACCCCCAAAAAACTGAATTTTTACCCAAAAAGTTGATGTTTCGACCTAAAAACGCGGAAAATGCTAAAACTAGGGGTGATATGACACTCAGCGGCATCGATTTACCCTAGAACCGTTGAGATCCACACCCCAGATGTTGCCCAAGTGTCTGCAACACTTGCTGGACGGACGGTCGGTCGGACGGTCGGTCGGACGGTTGGTGTGCGCCCGGACACCGGACATTTTTTTAAAAAAGTTTTTTGGAAATAACTTTCTTAATAAGGCTCTAAAAAATTTTTGTCTAAAGAGGACCCCCCACAATTCGACCACGGCGCGTCGATTGAGCCTATTTGCAGCGTTCTCCGACGTCTGTGTGACGAGCTACAGCCTGCCAAACTTTGGGAAAGCTGCAATTGGTTGTGTTACTCGATAAGAGGGGCTTGGCGCTACCGCTCCGCTAACGCTCCGCTCGCGCAAGCCCAATAAGCAAATTGTCAAAATTAAAATTCTGTTAAGAAAAGTTTACGCCAATTTTTTCTTGGAGTAAAGAAACCTGGTATCAACATATTTTGATGGGGAGTAGGCTACATCGCAGTTATTTACCTCATTTTAGAGGCTATCGCCGTTGCTTCGAGTAATCAGCTACCTGCATTGCTTTGTTGCATTGCTTAGAGAGAGAGAACACAAACATGCTTTACAAGCGTGCACTACTGAACAACATACTTGAAAAATAAACTTTTCACCATATTGGGAAGCTTTATGTGAAACGTCCCTTAAATAAGTTAGAATAGAAAACAGCGTGAGAGCATAAAGAAATTATATTTTGACTGATAGTTTAAAAAAGGATATTTACAAAAATAAAGTTTTTGAAATGGATTTTTAGAATGCAAATAATGAAATAAAAATTCCCACCGTAGGATAAATTGAGACAGCCCAATTTATTCGTTTCAACGATATATTTCAAAAGCACTGATAAACAAAGCAATGTTCCTGATAATTTTGGCATTGACGATGATCTTAGACGGAAGCCATGGCATGTCATCTGAAGAAGCAGCAGTGCTCTTTTTTTGTGTGGCGTGAGAATAGGCTTGTTCGTTTTTGATTCTATAGTAGGCTAGAATTTAACAGCCTGTAGCTTTCTTCGTAGCTCTAACATTAGACCTAATATTTCGAAAAACCGCAATTTAACTAAGACATAACTTAAGGTTTGAAACATTGCTCAATTTGATATTTTGCAATTTACATTGCGACTCTACGACCTGGTCTAAAAGTCTCTAAGCAACTAGCAGTCACCATAAACGCCTAAAACTGTCCGCAAAAAGTCGGACCTCTTCCAGAGGCTGGTCCAAATGGCCCTCACAAACTGTACGGATAATTGCGTTCGAAGCGTGCGCATCTACTTGGAAGCGTTGTGGCTGCAATCCAAGGTGGACGCCACCTGCGACTACCTTGAAAGCAGGACAAACTGGGGCTGCGAACCTAAAATCACTGCCTCGGTCTCGGAAACATCAGAGTGAGCCTTTGCCTCACTTCACGCCACAAGCATAAAGCCAAGGAAATTGCCCTTTTACTAGTAAAATCTTCTGAGTTACCAGAATTTTGCTTTAGCGCGCATGAAAATGTCTTATAACTGCGCGCAAAAGCAAAATGCGAATGTTCTACAATCAGATTCCACTAGTTACCGGACAATTTCCTTGTCCATATACTCAGGGCTATCAGATTTCGGAGGAGAGCGTTAATTATGGCTAACATTACATTATATACTTTAATTTTACCATTACATTTTGATCTACCAAGGTCCTTGCTACATCAAAATCAATCAAAATGGCTTCAGCGGCACAAAAACAAATTATTTTAAATTAATTTTCATAAATGACCAAAACAAGGCCAATTCTTAAAGGGGTATGGGTTAACACCATTACTAATTACACTCATTTTTTTAATGATAGCTTTCAAGGGGAAAAAATCCAAAAAGCCTATGTTCCAGAAATATTAAGTATATAGCACAAAGCGCAATAGGTGACCGCGGAGCACACCACATTCCAGCTTACAATATGAATGCATGGAATTTCGTCACTCCAAAGGGCAAGTCTGTGGTTTCTCACCCATTTTCAAAAGTAAGCACATATTTGGAATCGTTATATATGACTTGTGAACAAAAAAACTCAAGTCCTCTGTTCAATTCTTAGCCGTTCAGCTGTTACTGATTATTGATGCCATTGCCATGCATGAAAGTTTGTCACTCAAGAGGGTAAGTCTGTGGTTTCTCAACTATTTTCGAAAGTAAGCACAGATTTGGAATCGTTATATGCAACTTGTGAACAAAAAAACTCAAGTGTTCTGTTCAATTATCAGCCGTTCAGCTGCTACAAATTATTGATGCTATTGTCATGCGTGAAAGTTTGTCACTCAAGAGTCAAGAGGGCAAGTCTGTGGTTTCTCAACCATTTTCAAAAGTAAGCACAGATTTGCAATCGTTATATACGACTTGTGAACAAAAAAACTCAAGTCTTCTGTGCAATTATCATCCGTTCAGCTGCTAATAATTATTGATGCTATTGTCATGCATGAAAGTTTGTCACTCAAGAGGGCAAGTCTGTGGTTTCTCAACCATTTTCAAAAGTAAGCACAGATTTGGAATTGTTATATACGACTTGTGAACAAAAAAACTCAAGTTGTCTGTGCAATTCTCAAGATTACAGGTGCTACAGGGCAAAAACTGTATAATGCAATGTTTAAACCTTTCTACCCAAAAAAGTAATGTTTCAAATGCTCGGAAACCGGTTCTACCCCTCCAGATCTTCCTAAAATAGCATTACCTTTCAGGAAAAAAAAAGTTTGTCCCAATCCGTTGAGAATTCGCCCGTGGACAGCATTTCCAGAAATACACATATATATATTATATATATATATATATATATATATATATATATATATATATATATATATATATATATATATATATATATATATATATATTTATATATTTATATTTATATATACCAGGACAAAAGTTCAGTAACCTCTATAGACCGCGGAGCGGCCCTTCGGGCCGCTCCGCGGTCAAAAATTCAATAAATATATATATATATATATATAATAAATGAAATATAAATAGCAATTTTTTTGAGAAATGATGAAAATATAAATTAAATTTTTAGTGCTTTTTTTCTATCTTTCCCTATGCAAGATATACTACCCCAGACGAATATATTTTGACACTTAAAAGCCAGATATTAGGATGGTGTGAAATAGGTTGTTTGTCCTTTAAGGACTTTGGGTGAATCATATTATGAAAAATTTTGTGTAAATCATGTTTTGACATCATTGTGTAAATCATGTTTTGAAATTTTTTCATAGAAACTGACTAAGCAATGAATAAAAAACTCGAAAATTGTGCACCTCTTAATTTAAGGTACAATGTCAATGGAAACTCTGCGGAAGGCACGGTCAATGCTTGGCTCGACAATAATCAGCGAGCAGTTGAGATTCTGAATGTAAAATTGAGCTTTTCTCATAACATAACTGTTATGTTTTTCTTGCAGGGGCCATTTTGCTTCAATGACAGAAGCAATGAGACAAAGAAGGAAATATGCCGGCAAATAATGAAAAAGGCGTGTGCTTCTGATGCAGGGCACACTGAAATTTTCAAGCACGCTTTTCAATTGCTGCAAAAGCTTGAACCTAGACGGGTCTAAGAAAATGACTCACTTTTTGTCTTCATCGAGTTACAGACTAGATTTAATGGTGAAGTTATTTACGCGACAGCGCCCTAGTTATGAATGGGCAATCGAGTTTTTGGGCGGTTGCATGTGGTTAATCCAGGCATGCAA
>JASANA010002690.1:0-10935 GCA_030248095.1 Ptycholaimellus sp. GST1_10
TGTTGTTCCTAAAGCATACGTGCTGCTCTTGATTCTTTCAGCTGAAGTTTGTGCTGTGGAAGAGTGGAAGAGGGGGACCTTGTTGAGAGCAACTTTTCTGGTCTCTGATGTCATCCATTTCAGGTTGGCGAGCATATTTTCAAAGCTTCCGATGATCTCAAATAATCCACGCTTTTTGTAGAGGATATGCGAAGGCAGAAGGCCTCACCAAATCGATCATATTGGTCATGAGTGAGCGCGTGTTGTTGGCTAGATTGTTGAAGTGAAAATCAATGTACAATCGTCCGGCCACATACGGCAAGTTCTACAAAGGAATCCATATCTCATCTATACAGATTCATTGGCTGAAATAACTTCGTGGAGGATGAAATAAAATGAAGGATATGAAATTGTAACGTTGCGAATGAGGTCGACGCAGGTGTTGACAGTGTCGAGGCTGACGGACTTGCGAGCTTCAAGACGCTGTAGCTGAACGAAGTCGGAGCGGAGGGAGGGCAGGAACTTCATGTGCGGGTACACGAAGCGCCAGGCCAGATAGTTCTGCAGCAGTCGCGACAAGCCCGCCGCATCTTCTCGATTTCGAACTCAAACATCTTTCTTCATCACTTTCCAGTTCGTCACGCCAGCAGGAAAATGGAAGCGCCAACTGTCGAGCCAGTCGTTGAAAGCGGTCCAGAACTGCGGCTCCACCACGTTCACTGTGGCCAAGGCCGCTTGCCCTCCAGGGCCCGCAAATGCCATCCCCATTTCACTGCGAAAGCTGGTCAGAAACGTCGTCAGATTCAATCTGGGGTACTTTGCCGTAACTGCAGTGCGAGCAATTTGAGCCACCCATCTAACAAACAAATTCAACTTTGATAATTTTCTGTTCGATTCTTCTACCAACCATGAGGTTCATGAAGAATTGGCATAAAATAGAGGTCTTAGAGAGATACATGAAGGGCCGGTGAAGGGGTTGTACTGTACTGTGGCGTCTCTCTCCTTACTGGCTGGAACACTGATGCTGGCCAACTTGAACTCCATGTCCAGCATCGCATTCACATCCTTCGTCAGCTGACAAAGTCACCTCATCTTCGCCTCTGCCAGGTACTGGCCTATGGCGCTAACCGTAGTGTTGTCCACTGTAGGAGCCCCGGCGGCGGCGGCGAGCTCCAGGACGGCCTTGGTCATGAGTTTGAAGAGTAGTGGTCGGGTGGTGTTCCAGACGGAGGGCGTCGTGTAGGAGCTCGTCCGCGTCGTCAGCCGGGATTGCATGATTTGCAGACGCTGCTCTCAAAAGTACCCTTCTTCTGCTTCCTGATTTGAGATTTGGGAAAAGTTGGAGAAAAGTGTGACTGCTGGGATTTTTCCAGTCAGTGTCGGCGTAGGAGGCGACGAGGGTGTCGATGCCGTAGCGTGCCATGAGCTTGGCCACCAGGCTCCTGACAAACCCCTCGCCTAGAAGCATGCAGATGATGTGAGAGGACGGGGACTCAGGAGCGATGGCAGTGGAGCCTTGGTAGTTGGCCATGGGCCAGCCGCCCAGCATTCTCAGAGCCTTTGGTTTGAAGTCTCAGTTTGAATCCGAAACAAGGCCTCCCATAGGATATGAGTAACCTGAAGTAGGTCTTGTTTGTCGCTGTCCTGAGTCTTGTCCAGCTCCTTGGTGCACTTGCCGTAGGCCAAGAAGGCTTGCTCCACGGCCGCGGGCCACAGGGCCCCAGAACTCATGTTTGTAGGCTAAATAGAAGAGTAGGTGAAGGAGAATAGTAGATGGAGGAGGATAGGAACACTGCTGAGGGTGGAATTAAGGATTTCAACGACGTGTTTGTCCACCAAGCCGAAGCTCATCTCGGAGTAGTCGTCGGGTTGTATGGGATGGTTTTTGATCCAGTTCCCGCAAGAGTACTGATAGAAGTCCTGCCAAGGCTTCCATAGATGACTGCTTTTGGAGTATAAGAGGAGGCGGGTACGGTGCAAGGGTCGGCGGATAGGTCGATAGAGTCCGCGAACTCTTTGCTCAGCTGCTGCCAGGAGGCGGCGTTGCTAGCCGGCGGCAGTGTTGGTTTCGGCTGCGGCAGTCCAGTTCCCGCACTTCCTGCCACACTCACATTTATTCGCCTGCCACTCACCATTGCTCCTGCTCATGGAAAGCACCGGGATTGAAGGGTGGCAGGGTGGGCTGAGAGGAGTCCTTGTTCTGTAGGGTGATGAAGGCATAGATGCCGAGACCAAGTGTGGTAAGTGCAGCGAGAAGTGTGACGATGAGCACCGCCACTCCAGCGGCTATCAAGCCTCAATCCCCTATCAAGTCTCAATCGGAAGCCTCAATCCCGCAATCCCACTTCTCCAACAGCTCCTTTTTCAAATTCTTAGATCAATTTTGCCTTAAACTTTTAGCTTCATGGAGGGCGGTATATTTATTCATTGAATTATTCAATGAATTATTTTATGAATTATGCATTTATTCATTGAATGCTCCTAATGAAGAGTGTGTAGAAGGCGACCAATTTTAGGCTGAATGAAAAAGGAAAGGTTTCCAACCCTGGCTGGCCATATTGGAGATGGGGTGAAGTAGTGGTGTCTGGTGTGAAGGGTATGGGAGAGTGGTTGTTAGAAGAAGGGCAAGCGAGGCGCCGTCATGGCCTCTATTCGACGAGCGACTGATAAGAAAGCGTCTCTGTCTGTGTTTGAGCTTCATTCCTTCTATATTCCAGCCATATTCATCCTGACTAATCAACCTTTTTCACTGAATCAATACTTGTAGATCATACCTGACGCAACATAGTATTAGCGCTTGTTTTTCAATTATACAATCGATCATATTTTTAGTTTCCCATTTAGTTTTCCGAAATAGCCTAATCATATAATTGATAAAACTATTTTTTTCAGTCCACAAAGTTACCCATGCAACTGCAGATCTAAAACTATCTAATATACAAGACTAAAATGCTACAGCATAAGAAGCTTATGAATTTGCGATCATCAAAAAGATATAGACAAGTTGTAACACAATCATAATTTAGTTTGATTTGAATTGTGATAAATTGTAGCATGTCCATTTCATTGGCATTGCCACCTAAAAACTCCACTGTTCATTCATAAGCAGGCGGCAATTTATGGCAGAAACCAGTAGAATAATCCAATTTATCTTCAAATTTTGCTTGATTTGATAATAATGTTTCAAGTTTATTTTTAAAAACAAGTATATGGCGCAGAGCGCAATAGGTGACCGCGGAGCTCTCAACATACCCCATTCTTGAACCTTTCTACCCAAAAAAGTAATGTTTCAAATGCGCTGGGACTTGTTCCACCCCTCGAGCATATCTTCCTAAAATTTTATTACCTTTCAGGAAAAAAATTTTTTGTCAAAATCCGTTGAGAATTGAGCTTTTTAGAGCATACCCAAATTTTCGACCTTTCTACCCAAAAAAGTAATGTTTCAAATGCTCGGAAACCGGTTCCACCCCTCCAGATCTTCCTAAAATTTTATTACCTTTCAGGAAAAAAAAAGTTTGTCAAAATCCGTTGAGAATTGAGCCTTTTACAGCATACCCAAATTTTCAACCTTTCTACCCAAAAAAGTAATGTTTCAAAAGTTCAAATTCCGGGTCTACCCCTCCAGATCTTCCTAAAATAGCATTACCTTTCAGGAAAAAAAAAGTTTGTCCAAATCCGTTGAGAATTCGCCCGTGGACAGCATTTCCAGATACACATATATCTATATATATATGAGGACAAAAGTTGAGTAACCTCTATAGACCGCGGAGCAGCCCTTCGAGCCGCTCCGCGGTCAAAAATTTTTGGATTAATTTTTGAACCTTAGATCTCAAAAAAGAAAAATAAATGCCCAATGCACAATAACAATCGAGCATATTTCGAATGCTGTTCATTTTTCTATACCTGAAAGATAAATTTTAGATTTATTATATTTAAAAAATTCAACAATTCTTTTTCGATGTATATTTATTATGACATTTTATTTCATTTTTACTTTTTTTGTAACTTACTTTTTTATTAATTTTTCTAAAGTTTTTATGTTTGGTGTGCCAAAATTGCCGCCTGCTTATAAATGAGCAGTGGAGTTTTTAGGTGGCAATGCCAATGAAATGGACATGCTACAATTTATCACAATTCAAATCAAACTAAATTATGATTGTGTTACAACTTGTCTATATCTTTTTGATGATCGCAAATTCATAAGCTTCTTATGCTGTAGCATTTTAGTCTTGTCTATATCTTGTTCATGTGGAAGGCAGTTTTTTAATTTTCCCACATTAACAAGGCTACGAGTTCGCCACATGAACAAGACTTCAAGAAAACGATGATTTACATTGAGCCACGCTTAGGGCATTAGAAATATGTAGAGTGACCTGAGCATCAATTTAAAGATGGGGAGGGGAACTTATTAACGGAACACGTAAAACTGCGCAGTTTGGCTTCATTGAAACATAGGCAAAGAGGGTAGAGCACAAACCTCGACAAAATGTCTTCCACAAATCTGAATTGATTGGGAAATTTCTCCAGGGAACCTATGACAAAAATAACACCATTAGAAAGCTTAAACAATTTGCCAAAACACGTAATTCTTCGATTCTCAAATTTCGCTTTTGTTCTTAAATGGGAACACTTCAAATTCGGAGAGGTCATTTTTTATGCCATTTTTTTCACGTTTTTTCAAAATTTCTAAAATACCAGGGCCAAAATCAAGATTTCACGATTTTTCTCATCGAGATCTCAACTAGAGGTTTCGATTGATATATATATGTCCTAGGTTTCGACCAATACCCGAGGAGCTCAAACTCGGGACATGAAAGTCCAAAAAACTCGATCACCCATTCATAACTAGGGCGCTGTCGCGCCCTAGGACCAATATCAATCTTCATTGCCCATTCATAACAACACAAGGGTGCTGTCGCGCTCTAGGGTTCCATGAAGCTCAAACCTATTGCATGCAAGCTAACCTGACCATCAGTTTATAAAAAACTGCGCAGTTTTTCTACAGTTTACCATTTGATTTTTTTCAATTTTATTATCAGGTCATGGGCAATATCAAAATTTCACTTTTTTGGCCATGTAGATCTCGTTTTGAGCTTTCGATTGATATATACATGTCCTAGGTTATAATCTATATCCAAGGAGTTGTAGCTCGCGACATGCAACCACCCAAAACGAATCACGCATTCAGACGAAGGGCGCTGTCGAGCTTAGATAATTATAGCAGAACTTTATATACTGTGTACCACGAGAGATATTTGGGGTCGAAAATGAGAACTCACATTATGGCAAAAAATTATGCATAGGCAAAAAATGGCCGAAAATTTTTTTGTCCCAAAATTGCATTTTTTGTGTTGAAAAAATTCTGTGGACGTCTACCCGTCTTGCCACGTTGTTTTTAGCATCAGTTCAAATATTTGAGTAGGAAAACTTCAACATTATTTTCTCCTATGCTATAACATAGGCAGTATTGTAGCATAGGGAAAACAATGCCAAAGTTCCCGCATGTAGATATTAAAACTTGGGCTAAAAACCACGTGGCAAGACGGATAGACGTCAACAGAATTTTTTTAAAACAAAAAATTGCAATTTCGAGACAAAAATATTTTCGGCCGTTTTTTGCCTATGTTATATGACATAGGGCAATAATATGAGTTCTCATTTTCGACCTCAAATATCTCTCGTGGTACGCAGTTTACAAAGTTCTGCTTTGGTGCATATAGGTAAAATTATCTGAATTTTAAGAAAATCTGGGCGCCGTTGTCGGAAAATCGAGTTTTAATGTTGAAATTAAATAATTTTTAAGATTTTGAACAATAGAAATTTGGTTTTTTTTTCATATAGCTCAGCTGCACTTGACTTTAGAGAATTGGTCAAAAAAAGAAAATATTCTTTTTGTGAAGTCGGTTCGAATGGTGGTGGAATCATTAAAATTGGTTAAGAGCCCCGGAGCCCTTTGAGCCCCTGTCTGCGGCAAATTCGTGGAGGGAGTCGGCGGAGTGTGGAGAGGCTTTGATTGGTTGCAGAATACCAGGCGTCAGACAAGATGAGAATAGGCAGACGCCACTTTTTTGCGCGGCCGCAGGCCGCCTGCCGCGACGGGCAGGGCAGTCAGAGCTCCGGAGGCCGTAGGGGCATGGGCGCGGAGGCCCCGGAGCGTAGCCTAGCATGCGAAGCATGCTAGGCGAAGCGTAGGGGCCGTAGCGCCCGTGCCCGGAGGCCGGAGGAGCTCTGGCGCCCTGCACGGAGCGGCGGGCGGCCAAGGCCCGCTTAGACAGTTACCCCATTTTTCGTCCGTCTGTCCGCATATATATCTTATATAATACGGGTGATGCCATTTGGGGGGGGTGCCTTGGCGCCACCTGGATTCTTTACTTATCTTGGCATATGATAGCTCTATGTATGGCTTTTGACGAGTTATTCAATATTTTTTTGGGGCGCGCTGTGTATGGTAATGCTGAAAATATGAAATAATTGAAAACGTTTCCATTTTTGCGATTTTTGGCCATTTTTTGACTTTGAAACCCCATAACTCATCCAGTTTTTAACTTTTTCTGTCGGACTTTTTTTTGAATTGAAGCTACAACAGTTCTGCTTAAAATGCATTGCTTAGTGTTCAAAGATTATTGTAAAATATTTTTCAAAAAATGGATTGACTGATGCCAATTTTTCGATTTTCGGCCTACCCAGGAGTCTGATGTATTTGGGATGAATCAAGTAATTCTTCAAGGCAAGGTTGAGTCAGTGTTTGTCCAGGCCATGCGAATGATGTGCATTGACCTAAAGTATTCGCAAGCATCTTGAAATCTTTGAGCCTATCATGCTGTGTAATAGCTGGAAAGGCCATGGTTTTGTCCTCTTAATAACATAATTGTATTTAAGGAAGATTTGAAGGGACAGTACTGGTCACATAACTTTAATAACTTTATCTGGTACCAGCGGTAAGCCAAATATGGCTCTTTTCACCAAAATTTAGGTGGCCGCGCTTAGCGCGGCCACTGACCTATATGACTAGTATATATATATGTGTGTGGTACCGCAGCCCGTACTCCTCGGTTTTTCAATGAAATTGGCTAAAATTTTGCATGGAGGTCCGTCTAGGTGGTGGCTCGGGACGTTTTTGTGCGCTTGGCGCAATTTTGATTTGTTCCAGATTTATGATCAAAAAACCTCGAAAATGGAGAGCTTGAAATTCGAAAATATTTCGAAAAATTACACTTTACATGTATTAATTATTGATTATTATTTAGATTGTTGTTATCATTTAAAAGCCTCAGAAACCCAAAATAGGCCAATATCAATTTGTTACTGATTGAGTTTGAGGCATTTAAATTTTTCTTGAGTTCCTTATTGTTCATTTCATTGCTTAACAAGGTAAAAAAGGCCGCGCATCTATTGGCTATAGCCGATATTTCCTTGTTTGAGCCAACAGTCAAAGTAAGACGATCAATGTTTTTCATTGGCTTGTGTTTTGATTATAGAAACTTTGAAGAGACTTAGACTATCACAAAAATAAGCACAAATGGACGAAACTTAAAAATTTGCCGCATTGCTCAAAGTATATTTACTGAACTTTAGCCCTATTTTTAGGCATTTCTACAAAAACATAGCATTTTTGTTTGTTTTTTGCGAAAGATTTTGGAGACGCGCACTTGATATTGAGGATACAATAGTGGCTGGGAATGTCTCCTCGCAGCATTTGCTGACAGTTGGTGCAAAGAAGTGCGCAAGGAGAGACAGAAGTGGGGCTTAGTGTACGCACACTGTCTGTCTGTTGTGCTGAATGCTCCTCGCTGATTTTGCACCACTTGAAATGGCTCCTCGCAGCCTTTTTTCCCCGGCCCATGCCAGCAGCCATGTTGCTTTGGCGGAGCATAAAAGGGGGCTGGGAGACTCAGTCTGCTCCCCACTCCCAGCGAACGCCCTTCATAAAGTTATATAAGCGCAAAGTCGCACTTCGTATTACCCTGATTTCCCTATCCCCCCGACCCCCCCCGCCCCAGCCGGCAAGGATTCGAGTAAGTCTACCTAGGCTCTAGGACTGGTAAATATTTAGTTTGGATTGCAACGCACCGCCGCGCGCCAGCAGGGAGCGGAGAGCGTGGCCTCCCTCGCCCGCCTCCGCCTCTACGCCTCGCCTCGCCCCCTCCCAGTCCCGGGCCCGCCTCAGGTCAAACCTTTCCAGTCTTCCACCATCATGTATCCCCATTGCATCATCTATCCCCCCTCTCAATGCTTGGGCGTCTACCCGAATTTGATTGTGCTGCTGTTTGCAGCGGGGACCGCGGACCGGAGGAGGCGACGCTTGGCGGACCTGCGACGCGCGCGGACGGGATGGATGCGGCCATCATCGTCGTCTCTGGTCGGCCTGGACTTCGTCGGCTTCAAGCTCCCCAGCGCCCGTCCCACCAAGCCGCCCACGCTCCTCCCCCCACCAGCCTGCCCAGCTCGCCCAACACGACCCACACCGGCCCCCATCCGCCCGCCGCCCCTCGCCGGTGCCCGCCGCGGTGCCCCGCCCTCCCCTCCGTTGACCCCCCGCCCTCCACGCCCGCACGGCCACTATGGCACCTGCGGTCAGCACTCCTTTCTCTTCCCTTTCCTCCTCCCCCATCCAGCCAGACAGACAGGCATAAAGTAGGGAGGTGTTGTAGAAGAGTGGAGAAGCGCGGGGCGAGGAGGTGCACGCTACCGGGCACGGCCCGGGCTTCCCGTCCCCCGGCGCCCACCAGCCGGGCGCGGACCCAGCCGAGTCCGGGACCAACGCGGACGACATCGGCACACCACCCGCCGGCCAGCAACTGCTGCGCCTGCGCGGGGCGGCGGCAAGAGCGGGACTTGCACGAGCTTAGACAAGGTGTCGCAATGTTTCTCACCGTCGCCTCACATGTTTAGCTATAACATACTTCTCACTAAGTAGTCACAAATCATGCATTCGAAATTTAAAAGTTTATACTTCACACAAGACAATTGCGTTTTTCACAATTCACCATTTTTCCTAAAATGCTAAAATGTTAAATGTTAAATGTTTTCCTAAAATCATTTGTTATATTATTCCTAAAGTTTTCCTAAAACATTTGCAAAATGATTTCTCGAAATAGAACGGGACGCCAAATTAAACCGAATTTATGCGCCAAATTAAACAGAGCGCATGAGCCAAATTAAACCAAGTTCAATCGCCAAATTAAGTCAAATTTATGCGCCAAATAAAACCACATTAATGCGCCAAATTAAACAAAGCGCGTGGGCCAATTTACCCAATTTATGCGCCAAATTAAACAGAGTCCATGCACCAAATTAAACCGAGTTCAAGCGCTAAATTAAACCGAGTTCATGCGCCAAAATAAAGCCTTATGCATGCGCCAAATGTTTATGAGCCATGTTAACCAGTTTATGAGCCAAGTTAAACCGTGTTTATGAGCCAAATTAAAGCGAGTTTATGAGCCAAGCTAAAGTTTATTAACCACGTTAAACCAGTTTGAGCCAAATTAAACCGAGTTTATGAGCCAAGCTAAACCGAGTTTATTAACCACGTTAAACCGAGTTTTGAGCCAAATTAAACCGAGTTTATGAGCCAAATTAGAGCGAGTTTATGAGCCAAGTATAACCGAGTTTATGAGCCAAATTAAAAAGAGCGCGTGCACCAATTTAAACCCAATTTATGCGTCAAATTAAACAGAGTCCATGCACCAAATTAAACCGAGTTCAATCGCTAAATTAAACAAATTAAACCGTGTTCATGAGTCAAATTAAACCGAAATTATGCGCCAAATAAAACCTAAATTATGCGTCAAATTAAACCGAATTCATTCGCCAAATTCATCCAAATTTATGCGCCAAATTAAACCGAGGTTAGAAGCCAAATAAAACCAAGTTCATGCGCCAAATTAAACCGAGTTCATGCGCCAAAATAAAGCCAAATGCATGCGCCAAATAAAAAAGAGTGTATGCGTCAAATTAAACCGAGTTGAAACGCCAATTTAAACCAAATTTATGCGCCAAATTACACCGATTTTATGCGCCAAATTAAACCGAAAACTGAGTCATATTTGAAACTAGACACTGGATGTTTTCCCAAAACATTTGCGAAATGTTTTCCCAAAACATTTGCGAAATGTTTTCCCAAAACATTTGCGAAATGTTTTACCGAAACATTTGAGAAATGTTTTTCCAAAACAATTGCGACATATTTTCCCGAAACATTTGGGAAATGTATTTCCAAATCATTTGCAATATTTCCCAAAACATTTGCGAAATATTTTCCAAAATCATTTGCAAAATGTTTTCCAAAATCATTTGCAAACTGTTTTCCCGATAGATCATTTGCGAAATGTTTTCCCAAAATAAAAGCCGAGTTTATGAGCCAAGTTAAACCGAGTTTATGAGCCAAGTTAAACCAAGTGTATGAGCCAAGTTAAAACGAGTTTATGAGCCATGTTAACCCGAGTTTATGAGCCAAGTTAAAACCGAGTTTATGAGCCAAATTAAAGCGAAATTATGAGCCAAATTAAAGCGAGTTTAAGAGCCAAATTAAAGCGAATTTATGAGCCAGATTAAAGCGAGTTTATGAGCCAAGTATAACCGAGTTTATGAGCCAAATTAAAGCGAGTTTATGAGCCAAATTAAAGCGAGTTTATGAGCCAAGTTAAACCGAGTTTATGAGCCAAGTTAAACCGAGTTTATGAGCCAAATTAAAGCGAGTTTATGAGCCAAATTAAAGCGAGTTTATGAGCCAAATTAAAGCGAGTTTATGAGCCAAGTTAAACCGAGTTTATGAGCCAAGTTAAAGCGAGTTTATGAGCCAAATTAAAGCGAGTTTTATGAGCCAATTAAAGGTTTATGAGCCAAATTAAAGCGAGTTTATGAGACAAATTAAAGCTATTTGATGAGCCAAGTTAAACCGAGTTTATGAGCCAAGTTAAACCGAGTTTATGAGCCAAATTAAAGTGAGTTTATGAG
>JASANA010002691.1:0-12855 GCA_030248095.1 Ptycholaimellus sp. GST1_10
AAATTTTAGACTTTGCGCGCATCTAGATAAAAAATTTTGAAATTCTGCTGAATTAGAAGCTCCAGACCCTTCTGCCGAACAATTAACCATTTTACTTGCCGATGTTTGAAGTTTGAATTTTTACATTTTTTGAGGTTTCAATAAGCATTTTCCGCTACGCTCAAAAGTTGAAAATTTCTCACCAAATATGCGATTTTTAAACTTGTTCTGCACCCCCCCCCCCTCACGAACCAAAATTTTAAATCCGCCACTGATTCAAAGTATAAACATTCCTCCACGCTGCCTGGACAAACTGCCTTTTTGTCATTTTCACTAATGACTTTGCGCTTATGAGCTTTGAAAGGGTCAGCAGCGCTGAGCAGGTGGATGATGATTTTGAAAATAGTCGAGGCCGCCCCGTCTCACGTCGAGTCGCGAAATCTTACCTGAACAGGCACCCTGCAGACTTTGACAAGTATCGCGGCGAGGAAACCTGCCAAGCTTAACCTGTAATGCCCGAAACCGTCTAGGACAGCGTTGAAAATTGATATGTCGGGCAGTTTAACTTATTCCAGGGAAATTTTATTTTCGATGAGACATCTTAGAGTTTCTGACCTTCCGTCAAACTAAGTAAGTGGGCCAGCAGAAAATGGCGCATTTATCAGTCACAGTTAGAACATTTGTAGAACAGTGGGTGCTCCTTCGGCTGCCCAACTCCGGCGTGCCGCACCTTTGGCAGCTTTGACTGGACCATTCAAATCGCATTTTAGGGCCTCAGGGTGGGACTAGAACTGTCAGTCACTGAGCTTCCCTAGGCCAGCCACATCTTCAGGCTTGGCGAACATGCGGATGAGGTGCAGGAGGTAGGCAACAAGGTCTAGGAATTCGGGCAAAAGATGGACGTGCAGATAAACGCTGCAAAGACGAAAGTGTGAGGATGGCGGAGAAGCGATTTCAAGTTGTCTGTTTTTCTGGACCTTTCCTTGTTGTGTGCAGTATTACTCTCGGTAGTTTTTAATTAAACCACAAAAGTTTCTATGAAATTTACTTTATTTTTGTTGTATTAGGAATAATAATTTTTTTTATTTGGAATGTTAGGAATTTTTAACATTGATCTCGATTCTGACTGCAAAGTACCGATTTTCTGCTATTCTCATGTGGACACTTAAAATTTTGATTTAATGGGCTGGTTTACATTCATTTTAGACTCAAAACAAACTTTGCCACGTAACAGCATCTGGGGCCTTGGCAAAAAGTTGTTCGACTTTCCACAAATCTAATCGTAAAAATGCTGCGCTGGCTGAGCAGGAAACAAAAAGCTTTCCACGTGCACTGGGGCCGATGGACCACGAGTAGTCCACGAGCACACCCGATGGCTGCCAAGAAGCGCCCCACCACCCCACATTCTTAACACGCCATGGCTCCACCGGGAATACGCATCACCCATGTGCTATGGTGATTGCTGGCAACCAGTCCAGCATCTGCCTCAAGGCAGGTTGCTTTGTGAAACGCTCAGTATCCTCCTGCCTATTACTCGGAACGAATCAAATAACAAACATTGCAGTACTTGGTGTCTGATGCTGAACCGCGCGCATAGACAAATGCTAAATACGTACAGCCACATGCAGGCTTGGAGGCTGTATGTATGACTGGACCCTAGCATAAAATCTGCAAATTGAGCAACTTGGAAATTTTTGGTCATCATTTTCAAAGTTGTCGCACAAATAAAATGAACTTTCATTAAAAAAATTTAGTATCAGACACTTACCAGAATCTAAGCATGGCGATTCTTGCCATGATCTTCTTCATAATCTAGCCCCATTTTCTCTTCAACAGCTTCGTTCTGCAAAGCTCAAGTCTAACCCAGCCCAGCCAACCAGAATTTTTACCAGAAGCTCAACATGGAGATTTTCGCCATGGTCCTCTCCCTCATCCATCCCCTATTACCCCCCTTCTCTTCAACCAGCTCGACCTCCGGCGGCGGGCTCGGCCAATTTATTATTTATCGATTTATTACTAAAAACCTAAAATCTTGAAATTTTAAAATTTCAAACAAGCATAACTCCGGGGTCATTCATTGTAAATAGCTGAATTTTTTTTTCAGGCTCCTTGGTTAGCCGTGCTCTGGCTCTGCTCCTTCGTCTGTTGCTCGGCCATCTGCCCCCGCTGGGCGGAGGAAGCGGAGATTTCCATGCCGAGGATGATGATGCGGAGCTCGGACTGGGCAATGGACTCCGTGTTCACGTCGTTCGGCATGGATGATGTGCTTGAGGAAGAGCTCCACCTTGATCCACTACTCGTCTTCGTCCTCGTCCTCCTCGTCGTTTATTTATCCTTTTAGTTTCATATTGTCAAATTTTTTCGCGCGCTTTGCACGTAGAGACAATTATAGTATCAATTAACCAATTCATTGACCCATTTTTGAGATTTTAGAGCCTAATTTTAACATTTTTTTTCGCAAAGCATTTAAATTGTTTAAATTTAAAAATTGATGACAAAAAATTTCCAAGCTGCTCAATTTTTAATCTCAGGAACTACTGAGCGGAGTTTCAAAATTCAAAAACAGGCTCACTCTCTTAATTACAAGCATTTGAGTAAATGTTCTAAAATCTTGAAGTTCAGATTGAGACGATTGGGTGGTAGTTCGTCCTGCAGGTCCTTGCGTTTCCTCCCAGCACGCGGCATCTGGAAGAATGCTATTTCCACTTCCCCGCCATGGTTCTTTCGATTCCTTCCCGCCTTGCGCACTTGGACGCACTCTGCTTCAGCTTAAAATAGGCAATGTAGTCCTTTCATTCTACCCCCGCTTCTTCACATCTGGCGGAGGACAGCTGGGAAAGGGTGATGCTCAGCAGCCTTCCTTCTCCTCCTATTCCCCCTTCTAGTCCTGTTACCGCCAGCAGTTGGCAGAGCAGCGCTCATCGGCACACTCCCCTGGTAGCCGGCTGTCCACTGACCAACATTGGATTCGGGGGGTGAAAACTTTGGCTCGGGGGGGGTGAAAATTTAGGTTCGGGGGGTAAAAAATTTAGTTTAGGGGTTGAACAATTTGGTTTGGGGGTGAAAATTTAGTCTGTGGTTGACTGGCTATTTTGGGCTTTGGCTCATTTCTGGCTACCACCCACTACCACCCACCTCAAATCGCTTCGGTGGGTGAAACCGCACCATTTTCACCCCCCTAAATCCGCCATTGGTTGGTGCAGAAGTATCTGGTGCTGGCCTGTGCCGTGGCTCCGACGGCCGCCAACTCCCCGATCATCGTGCACAGCTCCTCCTCCGTCAACCTCTCGTACCCAGCCTTCCCCCTTCCTACTCTGCTTCTAGGACTCCGGGATGCTGCCCTATATTAGGTCATCATTGAAACTTTTTCGTTTCTCATGTCCAGTTACACACATGGTCATCGAACAGCCATTTCAAGGCTACCGTTCAAAACTCCGTGAAATTCTGGCTCAGAAAATGCCTTTGGCCGTATTGACGGCACACCCTCCAATTCGAATTCTTAGGGAGAAGCGTGATCAAAGGCTAGTTTTTGGCAAATATTGACATTCGCAATTTTTGATAGCCAAACGCTTGCTTGAATAGGGAATTGGAGGGCATTACGCTAATCAGCGTAAAATTCTACATCAGGGTGAATTTTTGCTACAATTGTTAGCTTAAATTATAATTTTAATCTCGCCTCGCAGGCTCCGAAAAACCTGCATTTTAGGCCTTTGAGGTTTTGGCAGTTCATTACTCATGAACTAGGCCGTTTCAAGCGAATCCAAAAACACAGTCCGCTTTGTCATGAAAAGTTAGCTACCACGTGGCAGAATTGAGCGTTAATTCGCTTAATTCAGGCCAATAGGTTGCTCGATTCTCAGCCCTATCTTCATTGGAGGTTCACCTATGACCTAGGCAGGCGACGTTTATAGGTCATATTGGCTACTCACTCCTCTGATGTTTCAGAAAAATGTTATAGTCGTCGGAAACTAGTCGTCAATACTCTTGAGGGGGGAAACTAGTCGTCGATTTCGATGCCTAGTTCCCCCCCCCCCCTTCAAGACACAATTTCACCTATTTTACAATTTTCACAATTTCACCTAAGCCACCCAAACAACATTTTCTGGTCTGTTTAGCACCCTGGGAATATTCAGGCGTGTCTGGATGATCCTGGATGCTTTGCAAAAATCGACGTTACCTAGCCTATAATTAGCCTAAAAATACAACTTTTCTAGGCTGGGGCAAGTCAATATTTTGCAAAGCATCCAGAAGCATCCAGACCTGCCAGAATATTACCCAGGGGGCTGAACAGACCAGGAAATTCGGTTTGGGAAACATTTGGCCTTTTCACAGCTTTCACTGGATAAGCTGGCGCTGGTGCTGGGTCAACTGAGCTGCGGGGAGCAGTTCCTTCTTCGAGGCTTTTGCAGCTGCTGGAAGGCTGTCGTGGACCACACCTTTGCCAAGGTCAACCGGGTCAATGCCTTTTCACAGCTTTCACTGGATGAGCTGGCGCTGGTGCTGGGTCAACTGAGCTGCGGGGAGCAGTTGCTTCTTCGAGGCTTTTGCAGCTGCTGGAAGGCTGTCGGTGGACCACACCTTTGCCAAGGTCAACCGGTTCAATGCCTTTTCCCTTCCCCCTCATAGCCGCTCTCTTCCGTGAGGCGTGCCCCCCCGCAACCCAACCAATAGTGGCCTGTCTGGGTCCCCAGTTCTTTTTGCTGCGTGGACTCACACCTTTGCCAAGGTCAACCGGTTCAATGCCTTTTCACAGCTTTCACTGGATGAGCTGGCGCTGGTGCTGGGTCAACTGAGCTGCGGGGAGCAGTTGCTTCTTCGAGGCTTTTGCAGCTGCTGGGAAGGCTGTCGTGGACGACACCTTTGCCAAGGTCAACCGGTTCAATGCCTTTTCACAGCTTTCACTGGATGAGCTGGCGCTGGTGCTGGGTCAACTGGGCTGCGGGGAGCAGTTGCTTCTTCGAGGCTTTTGCAGCTGCTGGAAGGCTGTCGTGGACCACACCTTTGCCAAGGTCAACCGGTTCAATGCCTTTTCACAGCTTTCACTGGATGAGCTGACGCTGGTGCTGGGTCAACTGAGCTGCGGGGAGCAGTTGCTTCTTCGAGGCTTTTGCAGCTGCTGGAAGGCTGTCGTGGACCACACCTTTGCCAAGGTCAACCGGTTCAATGCCTTTTCACAGCTTTCACTGGATGAGCTGGCGCTGGTGCTGGGTCAACTGAGCTGCGGGGAGCAGTTGCTTCTTCGAGGCTTTTGCAGCTGCTGGAAGGCTGTCGTGGACCACACCTTTGCCAAGGTCAACCGGTTCAATGCCTTTTCACAGCTTTCACTGGATGAGCTGGCGCTGGTGCTGGGTCAACTGAGCTGCGGGGAGCAGTTGCTTCTTCGAGGCTTTTGCAGCTGCTGGAAGGCTGTCGTGGACCACACCTTTGCCAAGGTCAACCGGTTCAATGCCTTTTCACAGCTTTCACTGGATGAGCTGGCGCTGGTGCTGGGTCAACTGAGCTGCGGGGAGCAGTTGCTTCTTCGAGGCTTTTGCAGCTGCTGGAAGGCTGTCGTGGACCACACCTTTGCCAAGGTCAACCGGTTCAATGCCTTTTCACAGCTTTCACTGGATGAGCTGGCGCTGGTGCTGGGTCAACTGAGCTGCGGGGAGCAGTTGCTTCTTCGAGGCTTTTGCAGCTGCTGGAAGGCTGTCGTGGACCACACCTTTGCCAAGGTCAACCGGTTCAATGCCTTTTCACAGCTTTCACTGGATGAGCTGGCGCTGGTGCTGGGTCAACTGAGCTGCGGGGAGCAGTTGCTTCTTCGAGGCTTTTGCAGCTGCTGGAAGGCTGTCGTGGACCACACCTTTGCCAAGGTCAACCGGTTCAATGCCTTTTCACAGCTTTCACTGGATGAGCTGGCGCTGGTGCTGGGTCAACTGAGCTGCGGGGAGCAGTTGCTTCTTCGAGGCTTTTGCAGCTGCTGGAAGGCTGTCGTGGACCACACCTTTGCCAAGGTCAACCGGTTCAATGCCTTTTCACAGCTTTCACTGGATGAGCTGGCGCTGGTGCTGGGTCAACTGAGCTGCGGGGAGCAGTTGCTTCTTCAAGGCTTTTGCAGCTGCTGGAAGGCTGTCGTGGACCACACCTTTGCCAAGGTCAACCGGTTCAATGCCTTTTCACAGCTTTCACGGAATGGATGAGCTGGCGCTGGTGCTGGGTCAACTGAGCTGCGGGGAGCAGTTGCTTCTTCGAGGCTTTTGCAGCTGCTGGAAGGCTGTCGTGGACCACACCTTTGCCAAGGTCAACCGGTTCAATGCCTTTTCACAGCTTTCACTGGATGAGGTGGCGCTGGTAGAGGAGAGGGCCGTGCTGGGTCAACTGAGCTGCGGGGAGCAGTTGCTTCTTCGAGGCTTTTGCAGCTGCTGGAAGGCTGTCGTGGACCACACCTTTGCCAAGGTCAACCGGTTCAATGCCTTTTCACAGCTTTCACTGGATGAGGTGGCGCTGGTGCTGGGTCAACTGAGCTGCGGGGAGCAGTTGCTTCTTCGAGGCTTTTGCAGCTGCTGGAAGGCTGTCGTGGACCACACCTTTGCCAAGGTCAACCGGTTCAATGCCTTTTCACAGCTTTCACTGGATGAGCTGGCGCTGGTGCTGGGTGACTGAGCTGCGTGGAGAGTTGCTTCTTCGAGGCTTTTGAGTGTGGAAGGTGTCGTGGACAATTTGCAAGGTAAGGTTAATGTTTTAAGCTTTTGGATGAGTGGCGTGGCGTGGTTAATGAGTGGGGGAGAGTTGTTCTTCGAGGTTTTGAGTGTGGAAGGTGTCGTGGACACATTTGCAAGGTAAGGTTAATGTTTTAAGCTTTTGGATGAGTGGCGTGGTGTGGGTAACTGAGTGCGGGGAGAGTTGCTTCTTCGAGGCTTTTGAGCTGTGGAAGGCTGTCGTGGACACACTTTGCAAGGTCAAGGTTAATGCCTTTTCAAGCTTTCACTGGACGAGTGGCGCTGGCGCGGGTCAACTGAGCTGCGGGGAGCAGTTGCTTCTTCGAGGCTTTTGCAGCTGCTGGAAGGCTGTCGTGGACCACACCTTTGCCAAGGTCAACTGGTTCAATGCCTTTTCACAGCTTTCACTGGATGAGCTGGCGCTGGTGCTGGGTCAACTGAGCTGCGGGGAGCAGTTGCTTCTTCGAGGCTTTTGCAGCTGCTGGAAGGCTGTCGTGGACCACACCTTTGCCAAGGTCAACCGGTTCAATGACTTTTCACAGCTTTCACTGGATGAGCTGGCGCTGGTGCTGGGTCAACTGAGCTGCGGGGAGCAGTTGCTTCTTCGAGGCTTTTGCAGCTGCTGGAAGGCTGTCGTGGACCACACCTTTGCCAAGGTCAACCGGTTCAATGCCTTTTCACAGCTTTCACTGGATGAGCTGGCGCTGGTGCTGGGTCAACTGAGCTGCATGGAGCAGTTGCTTCTTCGAGGCTTTTGCAGCTGCTGGAAGGCTGTCGTGGACCACACCTTTGCCAAGGTCAACCGGTTCAATGCCTTTTCACAGCTTTCACTGGATGAGCTGGCGCTGGTGCTGGGTCAACTGAGCTGCGGGGAGCAGTTGCTTCTTCGAGGCTTTTGCAGCTGCTGGAAGGTTGTCGTGGACCACACCTTTGCCAAGGTCAACCGGTTCAATGCCTTTTCACAGCTTTCACTGGATGAGCTGGCGCTGGTGCTGGGTCAACTGGCTGCGGGGAGCAGCTGTTAAGGCTTGCGCCAAGGCGCGGGCCACCCTGCCGAAGGCTAACCGGTTAATCCTTTTCAGCTTTCATTGTGGGTGGTGTGGGGGGGGGCAGTTGCTTCTTGAGCTTTTGCAGTGCTGGAAGGCTGTCGTGGACCACACTTTGCAAGGTAGGTTATGCTTTTAAGTTTAGGGAGTGGGTGGTGTGGGTATGGTGGGGGAGAGTTGTTTTAGGTTTTGAGTGTGGGGTGTGGGACACACTTGCAAGGTAGGTTATGCTTTTAAGCTTTCAGCTGGATGAGCTGGCGCTGGTGCTGGGTCAACTGAGCTGCGGGGAGCAGTTCCTTCTTCGAGGCTTTTGCAGCTGCTGGAAGGCTGTGGTGGACGACACCTTTGCCAAGGTCAACCGGTTCAATGCCTTTTCACAGCTTTCACTGGATGAGCTGGCGCTGGTGCTGGGTCAACTGAGCTGCGGGGAGCAGTTGCTTCTTCGAGGCTTTTGCAGCTGCTGGAAGGCTGTCGTGGACCACACCTTTGCCAAGGTCAACCGGTTCAATGCCTTTTCACAGCTTTCACTGGATGAGATAGCTGGCGCTGGTGCTTCTGGGTCAACTGAGCTGCGGGGAGCAGTTGCTTCTTCGAGGCTTTTGCAGCTGCTGGAAGGCTGTCGTGGACCACACCTTTGCCAAGGTCAACCGGTTCAATGCCTTTTCACAGCTTTCACTGGATGAGCTGGCGCTGGTGCTGGGGTCGACGAGCTGCGGGGAGCAGTTGCTTCTTCGAAGGCTTTTGCAGCTGCTGGAAGGCTGTCGTGGACCACACCTTTGCCAAGGTCAACCGGTTCAATGACTTTTCACAGCTTTCACTGGATGAGCTGGCGCTGGTGCTGGTCTAATGCAGCTGCGGGGAGCAGTTGCTTCTTCGAGGCTTTTGCAGCTGCTGGAAGGCTGTCGTGGACCACACCTTTGCCAAGGTCAACCGGTTCAATGCCTTTTCACAGCTTTCACTGGATGAGCTGGCGCTGGTGCTGGGTCAACTGAGCTGCGTGGAGCAGTTGCTTCTTCGAGGCTTTTGCAGCTGCTGGAAGGCTGTCGTGGGCCACACCTTTGCCAAGGTCAACCGGTTCAATGCCTTTTCACAGCTTTCACTGGATGAGCTGGCGCTGGTGCTGGGTCAACTGAGCTGTGGGGAGCAGTTGCTTCTTCGAGGCTTTTGCAGCTGCTGGAAGGCTGTCGTGGACTACACCTTTGCCAAGGTCAACCGGTTCAATGCCTTTTCACAGCTTTCACTGGATGAGCTGGCGCTGGTGCTGGTCAACTGAGCTGCGGGGAGCAGTTGCTTCTTCGAGGCTTTTGCAGCTGCTGGAAGGCTGTCGTGGACGACACCTTTGCCAAGGTCAACCGGTTCAATGCCTTTTCACAGCTTTCACTGGATGAGCTGGCGCTGGTGCTGGGTCAACTGAGCTGCGGGGAGCAGTTGCTTCTTCGAAGGGCTTTTTTTTGCAGCTGCTGGAAGGCTGTCGTGGACCACACCTTTGCCAAGGTCAACTGGTTCAATGCCTTTTCACAGCTTTCACTGGATGAGCTGGCGCTGGTGCTGGTTGACGAGCTGCGGGGAGCAGTTGCTTCTTCGAGGCTTTTGCAGCTGCTGGAAGGCTGTCGTGGACCACACCTTTGCCAAGGTCAACCGGTTCAATGCCTTTTCACAGCTTTCACTGGATGAGCTGGCGCTGGTGCTGGGTCAACTGAGCTGCGGGGAGCAGTTGCTTCTTCGAGGCTTGTGCAGCTGCTGGAAGGCCGTCGTGGACCACCCCATTGCCAAGGTCAACCGGTTCAATGCCTTTTCACAGCTTTCACTGGATGAGCTGGCGCTGGTGCTGGGTCAACTGAGCTGCGGGGAGCAGTTGCTTCTTCGAGGCTTTTGCAGCTGCTGGAAGGCTGTCGTGGACCACACCTTTGCCAAGGTCAACCGGTTCAATGCCTTTTCTACAGCTTTCACTGGATGAGCTGGCGCTGGTGCTGGGTCAACTGAGCTGCGGGGAGCAGTTGCTTCTTCGAGGCTTTCGCAGCTGCTGGAAGGCTGTCGTGGGCCACACCTTTGCCAAGGTCAACCGGTTCAATGCCTTTTCACAGCTTTCACTGGATGAGCTGGCGCTGGTGCTGGGTCAACTGAGCTGCGGGGAGCAGTTGCTTCTTTGAGGCTTTTGCAGCTGCTGGAAGGCTGTCGTGGACCACACCTTTGCCAAGGTCAACCGGTTCAATGCCTTTTCACAGCTTTCACTGGATGAGCTGGCGCTGGTGCTGGGTCAACTGCAGCTGCGGGGAGCAGTTGCTTCTTCGAGGCTTTTGCAGCGCGGGAAGGCTGTCGTGGACCACACCTTTGCCAAGGTCAACCGGTTCAATGCCTTTTAACAGCTTTCACTGGATGAGCTGGCGCTGGTGCTGGGTCAACTGACAAGAAAATTTAGGCTGAAATATGGTTTTGGATAGATCGTTTTCTGAAACACGGCATCCAGATGCCCCCAAACCACATGATTTCCACCACTGGCGTCCCATCGGATAAACTCATGCTGGTTTGGGTGGATCTGCATGCATATTTCAGATTTCGAACTGGCTCCCAACCCATAATTTGGCTTATATTGGCTGAAATATGGTTTTGGCTAGATCGTTTTCTTAAATATGCATCCAGATGCCCCCAAACCACATGATTTCCACCACTGGCATCCCTTCGGATAAGTTCACCACCGGCACAAAGAAAATTTCAGCCCAAAAGGTTAAGAAATGAGGGACATGGTCATTGGCTGGATGATAACGACCTGTGGTCTTCAGGGCTCTCTCTGATGACAATTCGATGGACGGACAAAAATTTTAAATTTTCTAGAACCAATCTGCTTTTGCCAATGCTTCCATAATTTCAAATATGCCTTTCTTTTCGGAACGGGAAATTGCAGCCCAAAAAGTTGAGAAAATTAGGACATGGTCATTGGCTGGATGATAACGACCTCTCTCCCTACATGGGTCTATTAACAAGTTGATGGGCGGCGGAAAATTTTTAATTTTTTCATACTCTGGCTGCTTTCACCAATCCCCCCATAATTTCAAGTACTGATTTTCTCTTCCCGGAACGTGAAAATTTCAGCCCAAATGGTTAAGAAAGTAAGGACATGGTCATTGGCTGGATGATAACGACCTGTGGTCTTCAGAGGTCTATGACAATTCGATGCACGGACAAAATTTTCAACCACTTTCCAGGCGCCATCTGCTTTTGTCAGTGCTTCCATAATTTCAGTAGGCTTTCCTCTGCCGGTACGCGGAAATTTCTTTTAGCCCAAACGGTTAAGAAATGAGGACATGGTCATTGGCTGGATGATAACGACCTGTGGTCTTCAGAGGTCTTGACATTATGCACGGACAAAATTTTCAAACTTTCCAGGCGCCATCTGCTTTTGCCTTTGCTTCCCATAATTTCAAGTAGGCTTTCCTCTGCCGGTACGTGAAAATTTCAGCCCAAATGGTTCAAGAAATGAGGACATGGTCATTGGCTGGATGATAACGACCTGTGGTCTTCAGAGGTCTATGACAATTCGATGCGCACGGACAAAATTTTCAAACTTTCCAGTCGCTATCTTCTTCTGCCGGTACTTCCATAATTTCGGGTTTCTCCCACAAATTGCAGCCCAAAAGGTTGAGAAATGGGGACATGGTCAATTGCCGGATAATAACAACCTCTCTCCTGCATGGGTCTACTGACATGTCGATGGGCAGGGGAAAAGTTTAAAATTTTCAGACTCTTGCTACTTTCACCAATCCCCCCATACTTTAAAAGGAGAAGGTGCTTTTTCATCCCAAAATGTGGTGATCAATCATTTTCTTTTCTTCTGATTTCATTGTGCAACTCATATTGAAGTGCACAAAGGGGTTTTTTGACTGGGGAATGGCATGAACGTCATTTTCAGTCATTAATTGCTCCTTCAAGATATTTCCATTTGTCAATTTGAGATCACCACTAAGATTCGCAGGATCTGTTAACCCCGGGGTGCCATTTTGCAGCCTTCCTGAGTTGGCTGAGAAATCTTAAGTTCGTTCAAGTTCATTAGGTGTTTACAGGTCTTTCTCTGTCTCAATATATTTATAATCCTTTAAGGTCATAGTTACCACATACGACAAATACCACGTTGAAAGCACCGCATCCCGTCCGATCTGCGAAGTTAAGCAACGTTGGGCCCGGTTAGTACTCAGATGCAGCTTGCCCTAAGCGCTGAGCTATTACGCATAGGTACAGGGTGTTGTATGTTTTGCATTTTATACGAGGGTGGATTATACGAAGGTTCAAATTGGTCCCGGAGTATTTGAAACATTACTTTTTTCGGGTAGAAACGTTGAAAATATACAGAGTTTACTAAACTTTTGTCCTGATTATGCTCCTGATATATATATTCCTGGAAAAATGCAGGTCCTGGCCGAAATTCTCAACAGATATTGACAAACTTTTTTTCCTCAAAGGCAATTAAATTTTAAAAAGATCTGGAGGGGTGGAACTGGTCCCGGAGCGTTTGAAACATTATTTTTTAGGTAGAAAGTTAGAAAATGGGGTATGATAAAAATGGCGAATTCGGACGGATGTTTTCATGTATAATGGAGGAGGCGCTTAGGAGGAGACCGTATACTTGTTCAAAGCTGGGTCTTGACGAATTATTTGCAAAACATCCAGGAGCATCCAGACCAGGCAGAATATTACGGAGGATGATAAACAGACCAGTAAATTTTATTGAGCAACATTTGAATGTTTCGCTGAGATCGAGCCCTTGCTGGCAAACAGCGCCTAAAATGCTTATTTTCAAGGATGGAGCTTGAAGCACCGAAAAGCCACCCAAACTATATTTTTTGGTGTATTTAGCATCGGGCAAAATATTTCGGCCCGTCTGAGGGAATCTGAGTGCTTTGCAGATGATTCAACCAGACCGAGCCTTGAAAACTCGAATTCGTAGAAACGTTGAAAATCCTATAGAGGTTACTAAACTTTTGTCCTGATGACGCTCCTGATATATTTGTTCCTGGAAATGCTGGTCCTGGCCGAATTCTCATCGGATTTTTCTACAAACTTTTTTTTCCGTGAAAGGCAATTAAATTTTCAGAAGATCTGGAGGGGTGGAATTGGTCCCGAAGTATTCGAAACAT
>JASANA010002692.1:0-25530 GCA_030248095.1 Ptycholaimellus sp. GST1_10
ACTACAATGGAGCTTGGGCTCCCCGGTGAAGTAGGGAGAGAAGACGCGGAGACTGAGCTTCTGTGTCCCTTTAATGCGCTCTGAAGCTGAGCTTGTTAGACACAATGCATCCGTGTTTGATCTCTGCTGGGAAACCGACTGTTTAGTCTTTCTCATTCCCCTGACCGTTCCAGGATGTTATGATTAAACGTTAGCAAAGGATTTAGCGCAATAAATTTTCCGCTATTATTTTTAGAGAAGAAAGTTTTGATCGGCGATAATTCATGACTTACATCGCTTTAAAACAGATTTCATTTTACTTGTCTCAAGCATGAAACATCTTGCAAGGCAGTTTCTTTTGAAACCAGAGATGCTGCGGCAGAAATCTTTTCATGAGAAATACCGCAGGCTTGTATCTGAAAAACCGATTGACAAACTCTGAATGCTCTGCTGCAATATTTATTTGACGACTGGGTTTTAGAACTGATATCGCTTGCGGCGTTAGTTGGTTTTCATACATTTATGCTATGAAACCTCATCGAGAAGGCTAGTGGTAGGATTTGTTTAGACTTTGAGTAGTGAGGGGGATGATTTGCGGCAGTATTTCTTTCTGCCAAACAAACGAAATTATTACTAAACCCAGCTAATTCTTATGATAGCGGCATGCAAAGGAAATTGAGCTTGGCAATTTTTCTGTTGCTAGATAAAATGCCTTATTTCTTCATGCTTTTCCAGCACTGAACCCATACCGAGTTCTTTTTTGCGTAAACAAAGAATGATTTATAGATTTTTAATTTATTTCAAATCTGCAACTCATTTTTGAGACTGCGATTTCTTTTTATTTTCTTGAATCATTACGGACAATTCGCTGTTTAAACTGCGAATCCCGTACAGGTCTTTGCTTGAGGCATTCTATTTGCGCTTTTAGCGGCTTTTCAGGTCAATTTGATGCATCTATTTCTTTTAGTTACCGGTGACTCTCTATCTCCCTCTCAACTCATCAGGTACCGCTTGCATCCCCCCACCTGTCAACGCGCACACAGAGAGCTTACTTTGCCGGCTTGCATGTGTGCGCTACTCATAGCGTCTAGACCTCATTCATCTACCTCCTCCAGGAACTCCTCCACTTCATCCTCCTCATCCTCATGGCAGTCCCACGGGTTGATTGCAACACCGACTGCTTCTTCCTCCAACTCTTCTTCGGGCTCAGGCTCTGCTTCCATCAGGTAGCTCACCTGACGCTGGAATCTCACTCTACTCCCCCCTCCTCTTGGTTGGGAGGTTTGAGGCCGCTGTCTCCTGCTTGACTGCTGTCCTCTGGTCATTAGGCGCCGTGCTGGACCTGTGCTACCCCGAACGCTTTGCGAGCGCTCTTGAAAGCGGGGCGTGAAAGAAATCACCTCTGGCACGTATTCCGCGCAAGATTCATCGGTTTCACCCTTCACCATTGTCACGAAATCTTTTAGAGCCCAGCAATTTGTTGGCAAATGGCCTTTTCTGATACACCAGAAGCAGATTTTAGCCTCAGCAGTAGGGGTGTTTGAGCGGGTTTTCTGGGGATTTGTGGATCCAGACACAGGTTTGCCTTGCCCCCGGCCTCTTTGGGACCATCGGCCTCTTCCTTGGCCTTGGCCTTGCTCCATAGCAAGGGCTTCTGCTCCTTCCTCTGGCCCAGCATCTAATTCCTGCTGGCCGAAAGCGAAACTGAGCTGATTGACTGATTGCTGGGTACCAAAAAGATCCTCGCTTCTTTTTGCGTCCACCGCACACCCGGCCGTTGTGGCTGGGGCTGGCCCTTTGTTCAGCAGCGCAAACCGCAGTTCATGACGGATTCCGCCCAGAAAAAATTGCCTTAGCAGCACCTCCTGCGTTTCTACTGGGAAAGTACCTGAGACTGGGAAACGCTGTTCGACAACTTTTCTTAGTCTGGCCAGGAAAGGCATGACTTTCTCCCCAGGCTGCTGGACAATGCCTTCGCAGACTGACAGTCTAGTGACCTCCGGGGAGCTATCGAAAGTCGCCACTAAGGTTTCCCTTATTACGTCATAGCTCTTCTTTCCCTGAGCAGTGTCTGGCAAGCCTCTGTAGGCATCCAGCGCAGGTCCCTCCAAGTAGGGGACAATGAGTGTGTGCCAGGTGTCTTCTTTCTGGCCTTTTGCGCATGCAATTTCTGCGAACCGGGTCAGCCATTGTGTGGCATTTCCTTCACCCTCATAGGCTTTCAGCCCCATGAGGTGATATTGGACGGGCGTAATGCCCTGAGGATCTGGATTTCCAGGACCAGTTTCTGGCATTTCAGTCTTTGCGGACTTCAGCTCGCTTCGGCGTACAGCCAGAAGGCGAGGCGAGAAAAGAGGGAAGGGAGTGGAGAGAAGGGAGGAAGGGACGGAATGAGGGGGGCCAGGAGGCGAGAGTGAGCTTCAATTGGCTCGGAGCTCCCAGGACTAACCGCAATCCCCACGGCAGAGCCAGGTTGCGAGGGGCTCTCACTACCCTATCCTGGATGCCGCTGCGCAAGGGAGAGGGCTAGGCCTGGTGAAACAAAACCATTGTAAGATCTGTAGTGCGGTTACAAGGGCAGGGAGCAGCGTTTACCAAGAGGAAGCAAGAGTAGAGAGTGATCTCAGGCAGAGAAGCAAGGCACAAGCGCAGCCTTGTTATGGCTGCGCTCCAGACGAGAGTCATGTGCCTCACAACCTGGTGGAACATAAGAGCATCAGGAAAGACAGTAAAGGAGAACGACTTCTTACATGGCTTTGTCTGTGACTACCCACATCGGTACTGCCAAGCCTAGATTGGAGCTGGATGCTGGCTGAGGGCCACCTGCCCCCAGGACGCCGAGACTGCCACTCTCCTCCCGGTCCAGATCCTGGAGCTGGAGCTCAAGGATAATGGGAGCAGCGGCGCTGGCACCGCCGTCAATCTGCATGTTGCCCTCCTCAATGTTGTCGTGGACCATTTCCCTTCCAGTCTTTACTGGGGGAGGGGGGGGGGCACTAAGTCTTCGCCTTTTTTTAAATGCTTAGTACTTGTCTCAAAATGATCATAGCAAGCTGTAAATTGGTCAGAATTTAGAACTAATATCCATAAACATTGTGCTAAATTTGTTTTAACTTATCTTTATTACTCACGGAGAAATGGCTGAAAATGTAAAATTTCTCAAATTTCTCCCTTGTAACTTATCAAACCACCTGTGACAGTCCTATTTATTATCATGTTAATATTTCAAATGTAGGCTGACACCTGGAGCCCCCCCAAGGTTTCACCCCCCCCCCCCCAAAGTTTCACCCCCCCCCCCCATGAATTTCACCCCCCCCGAAGAGTTTCACCCCCCCCAAAGGGTACTATATTGAAAAAATTTTTAATAGCTTAAAATACTCTTCTGTACATATCTCGAAATTTAAACTCACGGAATTTTCATGTAGATGATTAAATACCTACTTTTTTGAAACATAGTTAGTCTATACCAGATGGCGGGCGCATGCCTACCAGGAGTAGGGGCTTGTCCCCTACCAGGAGTATGTTTCGCATGCCACTCAAAAGCTTAGACGCATGCTCGTCCTCAACGAGGTCATGACTGTGGCAGTACCTACTAGTTAGTCTATACCGAGTTCATTGATGTTTTAAAGTGATCAACTCGGTAAGGACTAACTAGTAGGTACTGCCACAGTGAAAGGACAAGCCTTTTAGTTTTTGTGTTGGCTACGCCCTATATAGCGGTATAGACTAACTAGTAGCATGACGAACTCGGTATAGACTAACTATGTCCCTCGCGAGCCTTTAAAAAGTCAGGTGGCTACGCCCTATATTGCGGTATAGACTAACTAGTAGCATGACGAACTCGGTATAGACTAACTAGGTATAGACTCAGTAAAAAAAGTAGGTATTTAGTTGTTTAGAAAAAAAATCCTTGAGTTTAAATTTCGAGATATGTAAAGAGAAGCATTTTGAGCTAATAAAAATTTTTTCAATAAATACCCTTTGGGGGGGGGGGGGGGTGAAACCTTTGGGGGGGGGGGGGGGTGAAACTCTTGGGGGAGGGGTGAAACTCATCGGGGGGGGGGTGAAACCCTCTGGGGGGGGGGGTGAAACCTTTGGGGGGGGGGGGGGTGAAACTCTTGGGGGAGGGGTGAAACTCATCGGGGGGGGGGGGGTGAAACCCTCTGGGGGGGGGGGGGTGAAACCTTTGGGGGGGGCTCCAGGTGTCAGCCCATATGTAAACCACTTTTGACATGACAGGCATAACAGGCATTTACAGCAACATATAAGGAAAATATGGCCACACTGTGGCCATTTTATAGCTTTCATAGATAGGAAACAGATGAGATGTAACCAAGCAAAATAAAAAAGGCGAAGACTTAGTGCCCCCCCCGGTAGTTTGGAAGTAGAGGCTCTCAATGAACCACTCCGATGCAGGGTCTTCATTTCCGACTACACAAAAGCACTGAAAAACAAGCCTTGCTCGTCAGACAAAAGGACAGCAACTGCGCAGTTATTATACAGTGCCGCTGCGCCTGAGCTGCTACGCAGCCTTTGCCTAGATGCAGCAAGCGCCTGCCCAGAGCACAGGAGCCGCCTAAGAGAGCGGCAACGGAGCCTATCGCAGTGCAGCGGGAGCAGGTTCGCTGCGTCCCTGCCACCCTTCGTGGCCTATAACTTAACTAGGACCATTATCATCCTCTGACCCAGCTTCACCTCCTTCTCCCACTACAGTGATAGCCTGGACGAATTTCTCCAACTCTGCATTGGCTACCACTTCCCTTTTGACACCAACTTTGCGTGGCCAGTTTCTACATCCTCCTCTAGAAGTCCGCCTGGTTCTGCCAGCTGACGAAGATGGCTGCCCTCGTCAGGGCTCACTTCCTCCGGTTTAGACACTATTCTGCTGTGAAGCGGTGGTACACGACTCTTTCTACGACCATCTCTTGGAAAATGGCACTACCTCGTCCGCTACTCCGATGGGCCAGCCAAAATCTGGAAACCAGCGACCATCTGTGCCCAGAACACCCCTTCTTAGCTGAACACCCTTTAGCGCAGGAAGGATTTGTCCCAAGAGGAGCTGGACCGACTCTGCGTCATCCACCGTGTCAACCTTGGCCATCAGCGAGAAGCGGGAGCTGAGAATGGAGATCACATGGTGGCCGCCGTCGGTAAGGCCGCCAACCCACTCATGCTGGAAATTTCCTACAAGCGCAACCTGGCAAGGGAGAAGGTCCGGCAAGTACACCAGGTAGTGGACTGGCTGGCCAAGGCCAATTCTGCAGCTTCAGCGGCCGGCGAGGCTAAGACCAATCTTGGAAACAAGGCGGATGAGTCAACCCCTCCGGACGCCTCTGCCTGCACCACCACCCGTGTCTAGGGCCAAGGCGTGGAATGCAAGAAGCGACACTGGGCGGTGCCCTGTGGCCAGGCTTGCCAGCTGGGAGGCTGCCAGAGCGGCAACGGCTGCTGCCTTGCTTCCAGTCCATCCTTCAATGCCCGGGGATATCTGGAAAACCTGACCAAAATGCCGTCAACCTACAAGTGCAGTTTGGCCTGCCCTTTTGGACCGGATTGTGGTGGGCGGGATACGCAGAAGTTACGCTGCATCCCAGTCACTATTGTCCAAGGGGACTGGGGGCTAGCTGAGGTGGACAGAAGATGCCGGTGCCCATTCACGGAGAGCTAATCACAGACACGGAGGCGGAACAACAAGCCTTGGACTGTGCCAAGAGCGGAGGCGGTTCCTGGCTCCTGAACCTCAACTGCGACGGAGGGGCAGATGGATGCAATCGGGAACAGTGTACCTTCGGCTACAACTTTGGCGGGACTGAGGATTCACTCATGGAGCTGCTGCAGAAGAACTCTCGGAGGCGGAAGGAGATTCTCCTATTCTGCATCTGCTTCTACTTCAGCTTCAGCACCAGCTTCTACACCCTACTCCAGAAGTCGCTCTGCTCTACCAGATGAAGAAAATAGATGTCCTCACAGTGTTCACTTCCTCTGCTCTGTTGAACTGCCTAGTGTCTGAGGTCCCATTCTCTACCTGCTCTAGACCCTTCAGTGATCCTCCTCCACCACTTCCTTGTTGCCCGCCGGAGCGTTGTGGTGTATTGGAAGCCAGTTTGCGATGACCTTGAAGGGCGGCATAGGCCCGTGCGCTGGTGTCATTTAATGTTGAGATGCACTTGTCTTTTCCCTTCCCCATAACTACCACCTAAACCTCTACTCGTAAAGAACACACACTATGTTACCGCTGTAAAAGCCACAGACGTTTTCATTTGAGAGACAATGTGCACCTTCACAATGAAAATTTTCCTTTATTTTCAGGTGTTGCTACATGTGAAGTTGGAAGTGCTCTGCAGTCAGTCACCTATTGCGCTTTGTGCCATATACTTGTTGAAACATCAGGATGGTGGATTGGTGTAAAATTGCAAAAATTTTCCATTTTTATGGCGAGATTCGTGTTCAGCATAGAAATCAACCTATTGGGGCTCAAAATTAGAGCCAATTTCCCAATAAACACCCCTAAATCACATTTTGGGTATTGAAACATTAGGTTTTTGGGTCATTATTCGAAAACAGATTATTTCCGCCAAGGTCCGCAATCATGGCCTGATGCGGCCAACATTACTGACAATCCCTGAAAAAATGAGCAAAAACGGTTGAGAAACCATGGAGGAATTCATGCGAACATCCATATATTGACCCCCAACCCAATTGGGGTGAATATTTAGTACTGACCCCAGGCCAACTCCTGGGCGGACTTCAAAAATTGATAGAACGTAAGGGCGGGCCCTTACAAAAAATCGAAAATCTTGAATAACGTTTGCTAGGATGCTTGGAGGGCAAAAACAAGCATAGATTCGGAATCCTTGCCAAAAACTACACAAAATATAGTTTTATATTTTTTTATAAAACCTTGAAATTTTGAAAAAAAATTCCCCTTCCGGCCACCCCATGCCTTTCATCTGTCGCTCAAAAATGGAAGTCCACGGTTTTTCAACCAAATTCAAATGTAAGCACAGATTTGTATTCGCATATTTGATTTTTGAACAAAAAAACTCGTCTTCTTGGCAATTCCCAAAACTGTTGCCGTGCAAGTGGAGTGGAAGCATGGCCCCCTCTTAGCCAAGGACCAACCCTATTACGGATTTTGAAAATATGATTGCCTGCCAAATAATCCATGGCCAAATTACAGAGTTGCGACTAGGCTCAATTGATGCAGCAAATACAGAGCTTTAATCAAATAAGTTAGCCAATTTTGGTTGAGAATTGGGCAAGTTATTGCCAAAAACCTTTTCAAAAAGTGTCTGTCCATTATCCATCCGCTGTGCATCGTGCATTGTCCACCATTCACTGTCAGCCATACGTTCTGCTCCGCATGGCCATTGGCTATATCTGGGGCTCCAGTATCAATGTCACTTTAGTATACCGACCCTGGAGGGTGGCATGGTGGGTCCAGAATTTTGATTTTCGGCCTCCTTTATGCCAAAATCGAGGTTGGGAAATTGATTGAATGTAAGGGTGGTACCCTTACAAAAAAATCGAAAATCTTGAAATTGTTTATAAAACCTTGAAATTTTGAAAAAAAATTCCACTTCTGGCCACCCCAGCCCTTTCATCTGTCACTCAAAAAGCTCGGTTTTTCAACCAAACTCAAATTTAAGCGCAGATTTAGAATTTGCATATTTGATTTTTGAACAAAAAACTTAAGCCTTCTTGGCAATTTTAACAAGTATATGGCGCATAGTGCAATAGGTGACCGCGGAGTGCATCCCCCCTTGCACATTTCTAACATTCCTTTCCTTCCCGTAAATTTTATTATTCTTCAGGAAGTTTGTTAAAATCCGTTGAGAAACCGCCATTTGCCAGCATACCCCATTTTTCAACCTTTCTATCCAACAAATTTATGTTTCAAATGCCCCGGGACCGATTCCACCCCTCCAGATTTTCCTTACATTTTATTACCTTTATGCAAAAAAACGGTTTTTCCAAATCCGTTGAGATTTCGCCATTTCTCAACATACCCCATTTTTCAACAATTCTACCCAAAAAAGTAATGTTTCAAATGCTCCTGGACATGTTCAACCCCTCCAGATCTACATAAAATTTTATTACCTTTCAGGAAAAAAATGTTTGTCCCAATCCATTGAGAATTCGCCATTTCTCAGCATACCCCATTTTTCAACCTTTTTACCCAGAAAAGTAATGTTTCAAATGCTCAAATTCTGGGTCTTTCCCTCCAGATCTTCCTAAAATAGCATTACCTTTCAGGAAAAAAAGTTGGTCCAAATCCATTGATAATTCGCCCATTCCCAGCATTTCCAGACATATATCTATATACATATAAGGACAAAAATTTAGTAACCTCTATAGACCGCGGAGCGGCCCTTCGGGCCGCTGCATCGGGCGAAGTACTCTGGGAGGAGGAGGAAGATGAAGACACAGAGGGCCTGCAGGAGCTCATGATGCTTCTTCTCACCAGTCAGTGCAAATGAGGCTGCTCTGTAAAGGCAGTTCCCATCTCGTTCCACCTCTGCTGGGGGCATCATGTTGAGAAGTGGTGGGAAAAGTTTTTCTGTTGTCCTTGCAGTTGATGGGAGGGATGCCTTGGAGGATGTGAATACCTCTCCAGATTTCTGCTGCATTTGCCTGGCAGAAGTCAAGCAGGTAGACCTTGGTAGCTGCCCACCAGTTGATGATGTCAGCAGTTGAACTCCACACATTCTCAACCACTTCTCCTTTGTCTGTGAGATTTCTGATGAATTTGTTCTGGTGTTGCAGTGAGATGAACACATCTCGAGGGCCTAGGTTGTTGAAGTGTCCTTGGATGTGCCAGTGGTATTGGGCTTCAGCTAATTTTGGAGGCAGTAGTGGAACCAGTGCTTTCACTCTCTGCCAAAGCCCTTCTTCTCCCTTGAGTTGTCACTGCAGCTTCTTCTCTTCTAGCCTGAGGCTGTCTTCTGCTGATCCAGGAAGGGGAAGTAGTTCATTCTTTGGCTGAGCTTGGTGCTGGAAGCTTGGGTGGATTCCACTGAAGGTTCTCAGCTGCTCAACTTCCTGAGCAACTGTTTTGTCAGCTACAATCTTCTTCTCATCAAACTCATCCATGTAGAGCCCATTCAAGGAGACAGCTCGGGGCAGGCCAACATAAAGCTGGCTTGCAGATGCCCTTTTCATGCCATTTGTTCCAAGGACATAGGCAGAGTAGGTCTGTCCCTAGCTTTTGTGGATGGTCATGGCAAAAACCACCACCAGCGGTAGCTGGGTTGTGGAGATGGTGTGCCTGGGTCAATGTAAAGTAAGGTACAGTACATTTCTACGAAGCAACAGTACGGGTCTATGAAAGAACAGTACGGGTCTACGAAGGAAATGTCTTGGGGGGAAACTAGTCGTCAAAACTCTTGGGGGGGGGGGGACCTAGGCCTCGATTCCGACGCCTAGTTTCCCACCCCAAGACACAATTTCACCTATTTTCACCTAGTTTTACTGCTGAGCTGTATCAACTAGGGGACGAGTTAGCGCAGGGTGTGTGGGTATAGGTAAAATTCTTGGGGGGGGGGAAACTTTCATGGGGGGGAAACCTTCATGGGGGGGGGGGAAACTTTCATGAGGGGGGGGTTATTGCTTGGGGGGGGGGAAATCTCATTGGGGGGGAACCAGGTGTCAGCCGCTTTTAATTGCAAGTTATGGAGAATTTAAATGTCTACTATATAACAGTACAGTTTTGGACTGGAGTATAGTATAGTACAGTTCAGCATGAGCGAATTGTCTAAAAGAGAACAGAGGAATATACCTGCAAGCATTTTATTGTAAATTATAGCAAACTTAAATGTCTAGTTTGGAACAGCAGTTTTCGACTGGAGAAAACAGTACAGTTCAGCATATACTGATTGTCTAGAATAGAATATGGGGATTGTATATGCAAGTTTTTTATTGCAAGTTATGGATAACTTAAATTCTAATACAGAACAGTAGTTTTGGATTGGAGTACAGTACAGTTCAGCATGAACGGATTGTCTAGAAGAGAACAGAGGAATATACCTGCAAGCATTTTATTAAAAGTTAAAGAAAAATTAAATGTCGAATACAGAACAGCACAGTTTTCGACTGGAGAAAACAATACAGTTCAGCATATACGAATTGTCTAGAATAGAACATGGGGATTGTATATGCAAGCTTTTTATTGCAAGTTATGGAGAACTTTAATAGTACAGAACAGTACAGTTTTGAACTGAAATACAGTACAGTTCAGCATGAACGGATTGTCAAGAAGAGAACAGAGGACTAAACCTGGAAGCATTTTATTGTAAGTTATAAAAAACTTAAATGTCTCGTACAGAACAGTACAGTTTTCGACTGGAGAAATTGGGTGCAAATAAGCAAAAATGAGGACAACATGTCTATAAAAGAACAGATATTATAAATGTCTTAGAAAGAACAGAACAGAAAAAAAATTTTTCGTACTGTTCTTCTGTGGAAATTAAGGCAAAATGTACTGTATCTTTGTAGACCCGTACTGTTCCTTTGTAGACCCGTACTGTTCCTTCATAGACCCGTACTGTTCCTTCGTAGACCCGTATTGTTCCTTCGTAGAAATGTACTGTACCTTACTTTACATTAGCCCTGGTGTCCCCCTCATGCTCAAAGGTGACTTCCATGGGCTGGATGGGGACAATCTGCGGGTTGTCTGGGAGCTTGATGCCTTCTTTCTGGAGCTTCTTCCTCTGTTCTTGTCCAACTTCTATGTTCTTGCTCTTGTCAAATTGGACTAGTATAAAGTGAGGGAGGTTGCTGCCTGGAAGCTGTTGATCTGACCAGCCCACAACAATGCCGCAGGATCCATTCACCAAGCCATCTTCCACTGCAATGTTTCTTCTGACAATCACTCGTGAACCCTTCATCAGCTCCAGATTCTTTTGGAGTCCCCCAGTATTGTGGATGTCATCAGCAGGGATGGTGGCAAGGATGCTTTGTGGAGCTTTGAGGGAGGATTGGTCTTTGAACTTGTCATGGGCTTCAGCTTGAAAAACCTCAAGACTGCCTTCTTTTTCCAGCTTTTCTTGCAGCTGTTTCTGCCTCATTTTGTTGTGAGCATTCACCTCTGCATTTGTTCCATACAGGAATTGCAGGTTGAAGACTTCGGGTGAGTCCTTGTCTAGTCCAAGGGCTTTTAGGGTTTGTTTTCAAAGTGTGGCCATGTCCTCTTCCAGCTTCTCTCCAACTCAGACATGATCTGAGCAAACTCCTTCTCTCCCTTTTGCCTCTCAATGATGGTGAGCTCACGCATCTTGAAGCAGTCATGCCAGGGGTGCTGAGCAATAACTGAAGTTTGAGCACTGGGTGGTGGGTCAGTCCAGATTTTCCTCCCATGCACAGGTGGCAGCTGCCAAAGGTCTCCAAAGGCAATGATGGGTAGGCATCCAAACATGGTGCCTCCAGAGTTGATTCCCATGATGGAGTTGAGGCAGGAGTTGAGGGCGCAGAGGTTGGTGATGCTGACCATGCTGATTTCATCAAGGAGGACTGCATGGCAATCTGCTAGGGCCATCCTGAGCTGATGTAGCTTCTTCCCTCCAAGTTGCTTCTGTGCCATGCCATAGCCCTGTTAAATAGGCAAGGCAAGTGCATGATGCACTGTGGCACCATTGATGTTGAGAGCAGCACATCCAGTTGGTGCAACAACCAAAGTTGTTGAGTCTGTCAGGCTTCCTGCCAAGGCTTTTACCATTTCCTGTGGACCATTAGTCAAATTGACTCCAGCAGGTAGGACTTCCCAGTCCCTCCAGACTCATGAATGAAGTGACATGAGCCAGTGTAGTCCCTGAGGTGAAGGTGGTCTTGAATGTAGTCACGCATTGTAGCTGAAATGGCTTGGAATGCAGCCATCTGGTCCCGGTTGAAGTGCTTGAGGTACCAGCCAAGGCTCTTGGTGAGCTCTTTCTCTGTCACTGCTGGTGGTGGCTGCCCTTGGAATGGGTGCTCTTTCTCTCCTTGGCCTTGTACATCTTCCTCAGCTCCTCCACCTTCTTCAAATGGAACTCCCAAGTCTTCTGCATTTTGCACCAGCTCTTCTTGCTCTCCAAAGCCTTCTTCCAGGGCATGAATGCCTCCAATTTCTTCAGGTTTCCTGTCCTTGTACAGTTGCTGCTGAATGTAGGCTTTTGTGAGGATATGATCAGAGACCTCAAAGCAATCAATGAGGCTTTGCATAGTCCCATCTATAGAAGGAGTGTTGAACAGCTCTTGGTAAGTTCTTTTTCCAGGGTTGAGGTCCTGCTCTTCAATTTGGAATGGAGTGAAGAGTTGAAGCATGGAGAGGAAGTATTTTTCTGGTTCCTTTTGTGGTGAGTACCTGAAGAAGCAGATGATGGCTCGTCGCTTCCTTTTTCTGTATGTATGCATGCACATGCCAATTAAGTGTTCATTAATGATATTAGGGGAAAAAGTTTGTCCAAATCCATTGATAATTCGCCATTTCTCAGCATACCCCATGTTTAAACCTTTCTACCCAAATATGTAATGTTTCAAATGTTCCGGGACCAGTTCCACCCCTCCAGATCTTCCTAGAATATTATTACCTTTCAGGAAAAAAACAGTTTGTCCAAATCCGTTGAGAATTCGCCATTTCTCAGCATACCTCATGTTTAAACCTTTCTACCCAAAAAAGTAATGTTTCAAATGTTCCGGGACCAGTTCCACACCTCCAGATCTCACCTAGAATTTTATTACCTTTCAGGAAAAAAAAGTGTCCAAATCCGTTGAGAATTCGCCATTTCTCTGCATGTCCCTTGTTTAAACCTTTCTACCCAAAAAAGTAATGTTTCAAATGCTCCGGGACCAGTTCCAACCCTCCAGATCTTCCTAAAATTTTATTACCTTTCAGGAAAAAAAAGTTTGTCAAAATCCATTGAGAATTCGCCATTTCTCAGCATACCCCATGTTTAAACTTTTCTACCCAAAAAAAGTAATGTTTCAAATGTCAGTAACCTCTATCGACTGCGGAGTGGCCCTTCGGGCAGCTCCGTGGTCAAAAATGTGATTGCCCGCCAAATAATCCATGGGCAATTTACAGAGTTGGCTAGGCTTTATGGATGCAGCAAATATAGTGATTAAATCAAAAAAAGTTTGCCAATTTTGTTTGAGAATTGGGCAAGTTATGGCCAAAAAACTTTTTAAAAAGTGTCAATATATTATCCATCTGCTGTGCGCCATGCGCTGTCCGCCATCTGCTCTCTGCCATACGTTCTGCTCCGCATGGGGATTGGCTATATCTTGGGCTCCAGTCTCAATGTTACTATAGTATATCAACCCTGGAGGGTGGAATGGTGGATCCAGAAATTTGATTTTAGGCCTCCTTCATGCCAAAATTGAGGTTGGAAAATTGATAGAATGTAAGGGGGGCCCTTACAAAAACAATTGAAAATATTGAATAATGTTTGTTAGGATGCTTGGAGGGCAAAAGCAAGCACAGATTCGGAATTCTTGCAAAAACTACACAAAACTGGTTTATAAAACCTTGAAATTTTGGAAAAAAATTCCCCTTCCGGCCACCCCATACTTTTCATCTGTCACTCAAAAATGGAAGTCCACGGTTTTTCAACCAAATTCAAAAGTAATTGGCATATTTGATTCTTGAACAAAAAAACTCAAGCCTTCTTGACAATTCTCAAAATTGGGGCAGTGCATGCAGAGCAGAAACATGGTCCCCTCATAACCAAGGACCAACCCTATTACGGATTTTGAAAATGTGATTGCCTGCCAAATAATCCATGGACAATTTACAGAGTTGCGACTAGGCTTAATGGATGCAGCAAATGCAGTGCTTTAATCAATTAAAAGTTTGCCAATTTTGGTTGAGAATTGGGCAAGTGTTGTGACCCAATGCAGCCATCGGTGAGCAGAGCTCGCCGATGATCATGTGTACTCAAGATGTTGACAGTGAGTGTCTCCCAAGCTGGCTGTGATGCTGACGGAAGTTGGGCCCTTCAGTCACGCTCCCGTGGAGACAGCCTGGGCAGCAAGACTCTTCCTGCGGCCTTCCATGAGCTCAAAGGAAGAAGAGTCTCCCTCACATAGGCTGTCCAGGTTGAGCACTGAAGTGGAACCACGCCCCTCTGTGCATCTCATGTTTGCTCTGATTGGCGATACATCACTGGCCGTGGGACTTTACACTGCTGTCCTTTGTATGCTTTCCGGTATTGTCCTCTGCGTATATAAGCAGGGGTGTCTGCCCTTTTGACAGTCAGTTGGCAAGATTGTGGGCCTTGGCTCAGAACTGAGACACGCGCTGTGAACTACTGCTGATATTTGGAGTGCTGGCAGTATGCGATAAAGACGGGATCTCTTTGTCAGCCTCTTTAGCAACCATATCCACCAAATTGTCAAGGCCAGTGAGGGCCGGGTAAGGAAACACCACTGCAAGAAGTGTATGACAGATAGGCTCCGGCAGAGATTTGGTGAGATAGCCTTGGCTGCAGGAAGCTTCAGTAAGTTGGAACCAGTGAAGCAGGTTCCACTGGAAGTCTAAGCCACCGGATATCGGGCATGGTGAAGTGCAACCAAGGTGAAAGCACAGTCAAGGAGTAATCAAAAGGTTTACAGCTGACTGTGACAGGTGTCAGCTGTGCTACTGCATTGGGTGTAGCTGTAACAGGGACACGGGAGCTGTTGTTCTTCCAACGGAAGCAGCCAGCCTGTACATGGTAGCAGAGAGTGGTTGCTTAGGCTGACCTAGTGGAGCCATCAGATGTACTTGCTTGATGGCATAGGTGTCTTGCTACGCTCCGCTGTTGCTTTGCTCACGCCACCCCACTTTCTATGCGATAATAAGACGGACGGATGAAGCATTGGAGCCTGTTTTTTGGTCAGAATCTGGTTTGAGAGTGTCGGGTGGCTAAGTGGAGCGATTTGGCGGGGTCTACGAGCACTCCGCATCCTCCTGCCTCTTCGGCTACCCTCTCTCTCTCTCTCCTGCCTAATCCTGGTGGTATTGCATCATGCCGCCTCCTGTCCTCCTCCAGACGAGTAGGAAGAAGTGTGCCACTGCCTGCCCCGGTGGGGCGGACGGCAAGCATGGCAAGGCCCGCTTCAGCTGCGGCACCTGCCGGCTCACCTTCTGCTTTGTGGGGATGGACAACAGCTTCACGCCGGTCGGCTCCGCGACGCTGGAGCACTTCCGCCAGCTCATGGACGCATCCACCGCCGGCACCAAGAACATCGGCTTCTACCTCCTCTGCCCCAGATGTGACCTCAAGGAGTCTGCGGCAGTGGCACCGCAGTCACTGGTGGAGCAGATGCTTGACGCCCAGATCGTGGACCCAGATGGCGACCTTCCCGACTTCGTCCTCAGCCAGGCACTCCAGCCCCCTGCGCCAGCCAGACCACCTCAGGCCGCGGTGGACGGGCAGATGGGGAATCTAATGCAAATGTTTCAGAACCTGCTTCAGGCCCAACAGCAGGAGCGGGCGGAGGCGAGGGACCAGGACACGCAGCTCCTGGCCCTTCTCCAGGCCCAGGCGGCAGCGCGAGCCCCGCCCCAGGCCGGGGCACTGCCCCAGCTAGCCCCGCCAGGCCAGGTGGCGCCGCCGGGACAGCCCCTGGCCACCCCGCCAGCCGCCAACCCGCTCTCCTTGCCCAAGCTCAAGTACGAGTACCCGGTCTTCGATGGCGAGGACCCAGCAGCCTACGGCCAGTTCCGGAGCTGGGTGCGCCATCGCCTGGCGGACAACGCCAGCCTCTCCCAGGCCGACAAGTTCGCCTACCTCCACCACATCTTGGATGGGCGGGCCCGGGCCAAGATCGAGCCTCTGGACTGCCATTCGGCGACGGCGTTTGACGACATGGTGGCCATCCTGGACAACAACTACGACCAGCGGGACCTCATCAAGGGCGTCCTGTTCTCAGAGCTAATCGCGCGGAGACAGGGAGGGGATGGAGGAGTTTGCGGACAAGCTACGTCTGCTGGTGGCCCGCCTGGAGTCCGCAGGCGTGACTGAGGCCGCCATCGACTCTCACTCCTACCACCTCCTCAACCGGCTGCCCGGGGGCCTGGTGCGGGACGTGCAACAGCAGCGCTCACGGGCCAACCTGCCAACCTCTGGGCCCCTTCTTTTGCTTTTTGACAACCGAGATGATCAGCCAAACGGACCCACGGGTCAACATAGGAACACCTGCTGCCCAATCGCAAAAGGGGGAACTGGCAGGAAAAGAAAAAGGGATAAGTGGGTAGTACCAGTAATGACCCCTCCCTAAATTTTTCCAAACCCCAAAAACCAGCCATCCCCAAGGCCAGATGACTCAAGTCAGGCCCAACCAAGCCTAGCCAAGACAGACGGAAAGTCAACCCCCTTCAGCCATAAAAACGGAGCCACTTACCATTCCAGGCGATGGACGAACAGGAATTAGAGAAAGGGACGCCCCTTTTTCCACTGGCAGTCATAGTTATGCCAACCAGCGAAAGCAAGGCAGAAACTGTGATGATCGGTAAAACCAGGAGCGTCCAGGCACACAAGTGAAGGGAGGACACATTAGAGACAGTCCAAGACACAACAATAGGTTGCCAATTGAGGAATTCGCCCTTCCATCTGCTGACAACTAGTCATCCACTCCAGAACACAAGATGACGCGGTTGTAGCAGAAGAGAGGGCAACCCCAAACACCTAGAATCAAAACTGAAAGGACTTACCAGCTGACCAGGCGCCCTCCCCAGCGGCAAGAGACATGGATGCGCCTAGGCCTAGACGCATGCCATTGCTTCTTGCCAAAGGGTGGGATGGAAGAAAGTTCCTCAACCAGCTTTCTCTGCTGGTATTTGTTAGCGCGAGTGGGAGGCTAACAAAACACCAGCTAGAGAGAGGCGGCCGGGAAAAAGGGGTGCAATGGAAGTGTGCAGGGCTGAGAAATTCCCGCCATAGTGACTCAACAGCCAAAAGATAGGGACAGAGGCAGAAGCTGCCTATCTTTTTGGTCCTTGAGGCAGCAGGCGGGAATTGAAAGGCAGGGGAAGGAAAGCCAGGACGAGACTAGCTACTCAACCCTTTATATATACACCCAAGGCAAACAAAGTGACGGGGAGGGCAACAGAACGGGGGAGGGCAACAGAACCCAAGGGGGGGAGGGCAACAGAACGGCTTGATTCGCCTTCTCCTGCCCCCTCACATCCTGATTCGCCAATCCAAGCCCCTTAGACAGACCGGGAGACAAAACACTCAGCCAACAAATTCAAAACCCAGGAAAACACAAGAGGTTTTCCTGCGGGGCAAACAGGGAAGATGGGAGTGAAAGACGTATTTGCGACTACAGTGTGAACTTGAACCAATCCTCAACCTGAAACTCGCACATCTAGGGGGGAGATAAGCAGGCATCGTCCTCCTCCTTGTGCACACTTTCTTTCCTCTGGTGCAACCGCACTGCCCAGGCAACAAATGTCTCCCCACCATCATTCAAATGTGAGAAATTATCAAAACCAGCATCAAAAAGTCAGACTCTGGCCAACGCATCACCACCAGAAGGGAGAGCCGGGGGGAAGAGTGGGATCATGGCGCAGATATGCCAGCATAGGATTCACCTCTTCCAAACTATCACTCAAATCACCGCCGCCCTGGCCCCCGGAACCCGTACCGGATGGACCCGCCACGTCTGATTCACTCACCGGAGGCGAAACTGCAACCGCACCGGAATCGGCACCTTGAAACCGGAAAACATGCAACAATGGCGAGAAATCAAGCGGAACAACAGGGAGCAAAGCCGAGTGACGGGAGTTGAAGGGTAGGAGGAGGGCAGCGACAGAGTGGGGACCGGAAAACTCAATGATGCCCAATGCCGGGTCTGTGGGATCCAAGCACCCCTCCTCCTCCTCGGAGACCACACCTTCGTCATCGCCCTCCCCCTCCTCGCCTTCCCCAGCCTCCTCCTTGGGGACACTCAGACTCTGCTCCTCCTCTTCCTCCACCACCCCTGTCAACGACCCCGCCTGGACACTCTGATGACAGGAAATACGGGAACTAACAGTCTTCCATGTGGAGTGGCCGCTTGACCTTCTTCGCAGGCGGAGCGCCCAAAGAGATTGTGAACTTGGCCTTGGCCTGCTTGATGAGGAAAGCCAGCCCCTCCATGGAAGGACGGTTGGAAGGCCGGAGCATCGGGGTTGAGCTGGGGCGGAAAGAAGGAACCCAGTGGGATCATCATGCACACTACTCCCCACGGGACGCTGCCAACTGGAATCCACCCCAGACACCCCAGAGTCAAAGCCGCAGCGCAGGCGCCAGAATATGACGAAGGCCGGAACGGACAGCGACACCAACCCCGGCTCACCCGCACCCATACCCTGATGGGAAACCAACAAGGCTCGAGTCGCTGAGGATTATCAACACTCCAAACCAGAACAAAGGGAGCAGAAAAGGGAACTCTGGATGCGCCAGGCTGGAGCAGAAAAGGGAACTCTGGATGCGCCGGGTACGAGCTCGCCGCTCCTTCGTTGTGACCCCCTTGATCTTGGACGAGTCCTGAATGTTGTAATGAGGAGGATATCCGTGGGGGTAATCCACAACAAAGGCCTGGTAACAGGCGTCCTGACGCAAACCATCCCATTGGGTGTAGGAAGCCATGTAGTCATTGCCCAGGGGCCAGTGATATACACTGCACTGCTGGGTGTCCTCGGGATGACAGACAGCGTCCAAAATCCACATCCCCATGCCCTCCTTGTACGTCATTGGCACCTCCTGCAGCCAGCGATCCACCCATCGATGGGGAGGACAGAATCGCAGCACCCAGCGGAGCCAGCCAGGCGCTAAAACAATCACAGTTGACGGACCAACCCACAAAATCGTACAAATGAGGAGTGTCGTAGTTTGTGTCCAAAGGACGGAGATGAGGATTGAAGCTGGTAGTGTCGATCTTACCAGCACTGACGCCTGTTCCCATGTCCGCGCAGGCACCTGATGGAAATCCCCCCAAGGTTTTTGCATGAGAGAAAGGAAGAGGGCGCATACGAAGATGAGCCAGATTGACTACTGGCCACGGTCCAGCCATCGGGAAGGCAACGGGAAGGAGCTGCTGCTCGGAGGACAAGTCTCCCAGTGCCCGCAGACGCAAACACCACTCCTCCTCGGACTCATAGCGATAGGGACAAGTGAGCTCACTGACTTCCGGGACTGACGACCGGGACAAAAGACCGGGAGCTCACTGACACCGTTGACCGGGAGCCTGACAAAAGCCGAAGCTGCGAACCGACAGAGACAACACCGATCCAAAACGAAACGTCAGGCGCAGAGTAGAAGAGGAATGGAGAGGGAAGCCGATGAGTACAAGCCGCTGGCTTGCACCTCACCTTCAGCCATGACAAGAATGAGGGATCGGGCAACAGATTCTACTGCAAAGTACGTCACCACTGGCCAGCCAGGAAAGAAAAACTAACCCCCAGGCTATTGATGCACAGGACCACGCTCAGGGGCTCCTCCACGCGCAGCCCAAACAGGAAGCCATTCTGAGGACACAGGGCCACATGATAGGCCTGTATCAGACGCCAGCTCGTCTGCCAGACGTATTGGACCAACTCTGGGTAATGACGCCGCATCAATGGAAGCAGCACGGCCACCAAAACTTCTGGGTACCGCTTCTTCCAGAAGAAGACGCTTCCCCACTCCAATCCAGACCTCGACGGAAGCCCAAAGAACCCAACAAAAACTCACCATTTCCTGCAGCTCTGGGACGAGGTCGAATGGGGAAGGGGCAGCGGAGCAGAAGAGACTACAATGACCGACCAACAAGGCCAAGTGCAGCGGCCGAATGGCATGACCCCCAGGAGTGGTCCGACAAAGCCAACTATCAAGGTCGCACAATCAAGAAGGGCAGAGGAACCATGATGCGTCGATGGTGGAGGAGATCAAGCTCCCAAATTCGTCTCCACCCCAGCAAACGATGATGACGCAACGTTCAAAGGACTCCTTGAGCAGGGTAGGAGGTAAACTGCTGACAGCCTGTCCACTGGTCAGGACAATCGCCTCCTTATCCTTGCGAGCCCAAGGACCTTGCTGCACGTACACCTCACCGCGACCATCGTGGCAGCAGAGGACGAAACAGCCTTTAGGGATGCAAGAGGTCTCAGCAGAAGGATAGGAGACATTGAGGGAGTAAGTCTCGGCCTGGCCGCTTCCCGCAGCCATTCCCCATGCCTCCGCAACATTGTAATCCAGAAGCCAAGCCTCATCCAACACCTCCTCAACCGCCCATAAGCCACGCCCCAAACAAGCGGCTAGACACACCATCCCCGGATGCCGAGGTATGTACCGCCGAATTGGAAGTTTTTCCCTGTTTATCCAACACCGAGAATGGTAGCAACAAGCCAGACAGGCAAATCAGAAGGAATCATGATAAACAGAGTGAATCTGCATCTGGAGCCACTGATGAATGGAGTTTTTGCAATCACCCTGGAAACCCCAATCACCCCAACAGCCCATATCAAGAATGCCACGGAGGAGGGCGATGGCGGCGGACTCGGTTGCCGCATCGATGCTCTCCCCCAACCCGTCACAACTCAGCTGCCACTCAGGAGAGGCCAGATGGAGCTCGACGCCCTTGAGACCATCCTTCTCTCCCATCTAGGACCAACCATCTACAGATCGGTCAAGCTGAAACCCAGAAACTAACCAGCTCCAGGATGAAGGTGTGGCCAAACTGACGTTTGGCAGATTCGTTGAGAAAGGCGAACACCGCCGGTAATGACGAAATGGGCTCAGCCGGTCAGACGGCCCCTGACGAACCCGCCTCCTCCGGAGCTTCCTGCCCATATCCGACTTCCAGAGCAATCACCGTCTTGCCCGTCGCCGCAACCTGAGGGAAGCCAGTGAACACTTGACCAGAATTAAGACGATGAGCTGAACCGAAAACTGGCCCTGCTCTCCGAGGTAGGTCTGCATGGACGGAGGGTAGTAGACACCCGGCACACCCCCGGAAGTCAGCCGGAACTCCAACGGAAGGAGCCCCAGAGGAAAGATCATCAACAGCAGGCCCATCATCTGGATGCAGGAAGTCTGGAGGAAATGCTGAGAAAAGCAACCCGTATGGACAGGAGAGGAAGAAGACACCAAATCTACCCGAAGAGATGAGGTTGCGCCTATCATATACAACAAGGCGAACAATTAGCCCTGCTAATACATAGCGGTTGTCTGACATCAATTACAAGCCATCGGAACTGCAAATGGAATCAAGCTGAAAAGCCCAGGGGAAGGGCCAACTGGATGACATGCCCCGGAAGTGCCCTGATGTTTCAACCAAACACCACTCGAGAGGATGAGGTTTCACTGGGTGTTGGGTTTCACTGGTTTTCACTGATTCAATAGAACCAGCAGGAGAAAAGCTACCAATAGAAGTTTGAGAAGCACAAACTGACAAATTAAGCACCGGAAATAGGAAGGCCAACCCCATCCGGGAGGAGGTCGTGGTAGGAGGCAGGGGACTTCAGGAAGCAACACCAGTCGGTCCGACCAAACACGGTCTCCATGTGGAACTCCATCTCAGACAGCTGTTTGGCATACCGCCGCTCAAAGGAAACACCAATCCCCTCAACCTAACCAAGAACAAGTATATGGCGCAAAGCGCAATAGGTGACCGCGGAGCAAATCACCTTCCAGCTTACAATATGAATGCATGGAATTTCATCACTCCAAAGGGCAAGTCTGTGGTTTCTCACCCATTTTCAAAAATAAGCACAGATTTGGAATCGTTATGTACGAATTGTGAATCAAAAAACCAAAGTCCTATAATCTATTATCAGCCGTTCAGCTGCTACTGATTATTGATGCTATTGTCATGTGTGAATGTTTGTCACTCAAGATAAAAAGTCTGTGGTTTCTCAACCATTTTCAAAAGTAAGCACAGATTTAGAATCGGTATATATGACTTGTGAATCAAAAAACCAAAGTCTTCTGTTCAATTCTCAGCCGTTTAGCTGCTACTGATTATTGACGCTATTGTTGTGCATGAAAGTTTGTCACTCAAGAGGGTAAGTCTGTGGTTTCTCAACCATTTTCAAAAGTAAGGACAGATTTAGAATTGGTATATACGACTTGTGAACAAAAAAACTCAAGTCTTTTGTTCAATTCTCAGCCGTTCAGCTGCTACTGATTATTGATGCTATTGTTATGCATGAAAGTTTGTCACTCAAGAGGGTAAGTCTCTGGTTTCTTAACCATTTTCAAAAGTAAGCACAGATTTGGAATCGTTATATTCGACTTGTGCACAAAAAAACTCAAGTCTTCTGTGCGATTCTCAAGATTAAAGGTGCTACAGCGCAAAAACGCTATATTGCAGTTTTCAAGCCTTTCTACCCAAAAAAGTTATGTTTCAAATGCTCGGAAACCGGTTCCTCCCTAAAATAGCATTACCTTTCAGGAAAAAAAAAGTTTGTCCAAATCCGTTGAGAATTCGCCCGTGGACAGCATTTCCAGATACCTATATATACACATGAGGACAAAAGTTTAGTAACCTCTATAGACCGCGGAGCGGCCCTACGGGCCGCTCCGCCGTCCGAAAACTAACCCGACTCAGACTGTCCACCCGCCCCTGGGTTTAGCAAAGGCTATGCCCAGGAAGAAGGAGGGAGATGCGAGGACGCTCGGTAGCCCCCAGAACCTCCCAAGCTGCATGGAACTCCTCTAGGTGATGAGCCTAGAAGGATCATCATTATTCCTAAGAGAGGGAAGAGAGCGGCAAGACATTTGCGGGGCAGAGTCGTGGACGAAACCCATCTTCCAACGCTCCTTTGCAGAAACTCCACTCAGGGCTTCTGGGCTGATGTAGAGGTCATTGCTGCCCATACAGACACCGATGTGGAAGTACTCAAGGCAACCCCGCTAAGAAACAACAAAACCTATGAGGAGACCAAGCGAAATGGCTGCAAGAAATCGAACCTAGAGGAGAAGGCAGCAAAGGATTGCTGGAAGCTGCGAGAGACGACCACCTGGCAAGTATGCCAGGACCACAGGATAGCCTACACCTACCTCCAACAGGGCCACGTCCACGGAGGCCCCTTGTTCATCCATCACCAGCAGCCCCGCCTGATGGGTCTGGGCCACCGAGGGACTCGGCACAACGATCGGGTTACCCTCCATACCCATCTTCCACTCCGGCCAATTCTCACAAGCCATTGAACAACTAGAGCTGCTTACAGTCCCCACAAACTCTGACTGAGGCGAAGACAACCTACCACCTCACAGTGCTCCAAAGGGACGCACTAGGCTCCCCCGGCTGAGGAGCCCCCATGATGCCTCACGCTCTCACCACTCCCTAGGCACACCACCTCCGGAGTATAAAGGACGGGGGAGGGCTGTGACGCAGAACGACAAAGGATGGATGCCTTGGCAGCTTCACTGAAGATTATGAAGGCCTGCTACCCATGGCTCACTTCATCAATACCGCCCAACCCTATCTCAGCAGAGGACCTGGCACTACTCGCCTTCCCACCGGACCCCATCATACCCTCTGAGGTGAGCCCTGAGCGGGCCCTAGAGGATATGAAATTCCTAGGATATCAGGAGTGGGAGGATTTTGTGGGGGACAATGCCCAGGAAGCTTCGGGAGGGGTAGTCACCTATGGTAAAGCCATGAGGAGAGCATTGAAAGCCGGGATATATTCAGCTGTTATAGTAGGGGAAGGTCAGGGTGGCTCGCTGAAACTGAAAGTCACCTCAGTTCCCCCAGGCTCTCAGCAGGAACTTCCAAAGGAGGGAGAGACGGGGTGGATCACCCCCTACACTCCCTGCAGGCAGTGCTGTGTTGTCACCAGGCAATTGTTAGCCGATCAACTCTAGCTGAAGCCCACCCTCACTCACCGAGTTGGTGATGAGATTAGCTGTGCAGGAGTTAGGAGATTGAGCCAACGATTCTGGAGTCCCAGGCTAGTGCTGTCCCCACCCCCAAACCAGCTGACAGGAGTTTTGGCGATTGCCAAAGACCTGGCGGGAGTACCAGGTGGGAAAGGAAGCTGGGTAAGGAGCCTCCGAATTGATTGGGCCCACTCCCTGCGCTATCGCTTCGCGTTCCTACAGACGAGAGTTTGCAGTTGGGGGGATGGAACCCTCTCAGAGCAGGAATGGGCTAAAGCAGGAGCCAGACGGGAATGGGATGAAGGCCAGGGTCCTCTCCATGGAGAAATAGTGATGCTAAGCAGTGTCCAAACGGAAGAGCATGTTCGATTACCTAAATGAGAATCAAACACAAGGGAGTGGGGGAAGAATACCAGCAACCTGCCACATATGGGAAACAGAAGGGGAAGAATATGCCAGTCTGAAAGTTAGGCCAAAAAACATGGCAGAAATCAAAGGAGCCTTCCAGATCCAGATGGAATTTCCAGAATTGGTCACACCTATTAAGGGCAGGATCACTAGGGAAGAGACCAAACCAGGAGGATGGGAAGCAAAGTCATGGATCGAAGCCAGCTCCTTACTGCCCCTCCATCAGAAGTACATTAGCTTCGGAAAAGAGGTTAGCAGCCAACCGGTAGAAATATGGCTGTCGGCCGCCAATGACACAGAAAGCCCATATCTGGAGTATCAGACCAGATATGCAGGAGCACAACTCAATGGGAAATCAGCCATCTTGCTACTTCTGCAAAGTTGCATGGGGCTCCAGTGACAGTTAGATACGCCATAGACCGCCTTTCGCCCTGCGACCCTCTCGATTTCAACAAGAGCCGGGTCCCTCATCAGAAATGTTTTGCACTCTGACGGATTCCTTCTTCAGCAAACGGCTAAGTAACGCATTCGATGAAGACAGTTTGTAAGATTAGGCGTTAAGTTATAAAAATTAAAGAATAGTCGCTTTAGGGCGTTGCACTGGGGGTATTATCCGGGTGCCACGCTTGGATTTGGTGATCAGAGTGCGATTAGGCGTAGGGCGGCGGTGCAGCCTCGGCATTCCGCCGCTTCCGCCTGGCTGGTTAGGATCCTGGGGCGTAGGAGTGGTGATGAGCTGGCCTTGTTGGCCTGGCTGGTCCTCTTGTTGCCCTTCCACAACCACTGGCGGAGGGGGCATGCGGCGGAGGACCTTGGGGGTGAGGTAGACGGCCTCGATGGCGGAGAGAAGGCGGTGGGCGGCCGCATCCCCGGTGTCGAGGTTGCCGGAAGCGACCCGGGCCTCCTCTCCCGCTCCGAGTTCGTGACCCGGGACTGGGTCTGGTAGAACTGCACGTGGTTGTGCTTTAGGTGAAGGTTGGCCTGGTAGGATTCGCGGATCCCGCACGGCCTCGGCGGTGATGAGGACGGGCTTCACGAAGCAGCTGGGTGAGCCCGTTCTCCATCCACCATGTCATAGGGGTTGAAGCCCCAGGCGCTCAGTCAATCGTTGCCGCCGCCGGCCTTGGAGCCTGCTTCAATTGGTCCGATTGGGGCCTGTGCGTTCCGCAGCGTTGGAGAGGAGGCCATCGGAGTGATGAACCGGTGGAAGTCGATGGGCTGGGCGTCGTTGGGGCACCAGAGCTGGTTGCCTGTCATCAGGCGCTGGACGTGCCACGCCAGCCGCTTGGCGCAGGCATTCTCGCAGCGCAGGTGCGTCATGAGGCCTGCTTCTTCC